>JAFDUT010000039.1:0-127820 GCA_017309665.1 Coelopa frigida | reverse complement strand
TTTATGTGCACAGAAATTATGCGAGCATTTGAATTGATGAAAAGAAATGAAAAGTAAAAATCAGAGAGAATTTTTTTAAAGTTCGATTTATTTTCATCAAAAAATTTCAGATTTCCAAATTATAACTGAATTTTCAACATTCTTGGAAAAAAAATGGTTTTATTTTAATTTTTATATTTTTTTTATTATTATTTTATTTTGAAATTTCATTATTTTCAAAAAAATGTATACATTTTTCTATTAGTATTATTTTAATGAAAAATTTAATTAAATAAGCATAATAATTAAAAAAAGGAAATAAATGGATATACTACTGTTTTTTAAATTATATTGCATTAAATTATTTCTAAATTTCACTATATATAAAATTATTTTCAACTTCAGTCTAATCTCTCTCAACCTGAGTTAGTCAAACGACACTTCTTGTGATGAGAGTACCACAAAGAGTTTGAGTTTTGAGACAAGTGCAATTCGTCCTCGCTTTCCACTCTCCAGCACTCACCTTGTTCTTCTGTCAATTTGAAAAACCTCATCCGACGTCGACGCAGCCACTTTATCCCTCATCCAAATTAGGCGACTCTTCTAATTTCTTCAACCCGTCGACTTTTGCTTCCTTCCTCCCTACCAGAGATTTTGTTCTATCTCCGTCTCGGTTTTCCTTGTCCTTGTCCCTAGCCTAATGAGTTGTAAAGCTGTCGGGGAGCTTTTACGAAACCTCTACCATGAGTCTTTCCACCAACTCCTACCCACCAAAAAGAAGATATCGTTCGTTGGAGATATCACGATGAAGGCAACAAATTGTTATGGGAACCAATGAGTCGTGGAGGAAAAGAGAAGAGAAAGATTGGGATGAAAGAGATGATGGGTTGGTGAAGAGAGAGGATGGTAAGTATGAGAAGACAGGTAGAGGAAGAGTGATAAGAGAAGTAGAGTAGAGAGAGAAGTAAGGGAGGAGTGTAGTGAGAGAAAGTGGGCGTGGTTAGACTAATAGAAGGGACACCAAAAGCTCGACCAAAAGACACGACTCAGCTTCACTCGATGTGAATGAAGTGCTTGGGATACAACACAAGTGACTGCAGTTGGAGAGAAATTTCATCTCACTCCCTAATACTTGCTCTATATCTCTTCCTTCTCTTTCCTTCTCCCACTCACTTTATATCGCTCCCTCTCTCACTCTCCGAAACCATCTCTAGACCATTTCGTCCTTTGCTTCTCCAGCGATCTCGTCGTCGTCATTTGAGTTCCCCATTAAGATGAGTGCATGTTGAGCATCAGCAGTTGTTGTTATTATTTCGATGGAAGAGACAGAGAGAAGGGGAGTGAAAGAGAGAAAGTCGAAAAGGGGGAGGAAGATCAATGGAACCAGGATGGCGGTTGTATATCCTAGTAGCTCTATCCTTCTTTATGACAGGCCGCTGTAACTCTTTCAGTCGACGCCATCGTCTTCAACGACAACGTTGTCGTCATCCGCATCCCTATCGATATCGACAACGTTGTCATCATCGTTATCCTTGTCGTCATCATCATTGTTCTTGTCGGTGAAACGCCAGACTTTAGACGTTTTTATTCCTCGGAAGCCACTTAAACGAAGCGAACAGCTGTTGTAGCACTTCATCCGAAACTCCTTCTTTCATACCATGGTGTTGTTGTATTTATTGTTGTTTTTCTTGTTGTTGTTCTTGTTCCATGTTGTAATTCGCCTACAGCGTTTGTGTAAAGGAGGCGTGGCTTGTGGGAGGAGCCGAGGTTTGCGCCGGCATCAGCATAATTTAAATATAACTTCTAATGGCGGCAAAAATTGAAGTTATGGTTATTGAGTCGTGGTCGTGGAGTCGCGAATGGTAGGAGGAGGGAGAAAGAGAGAGGGAGAGAGAGAGAGGAAGAAAAGGAGAAAGAGAGAGGGAGAGAGAGAGGGAGAGAAGGAGAGAGTTAGTGGAGGATAGAAAGAGAGATAGTCAGAGACTTGGAGGTAGAAGAGGAATTGAGAGAGTTGTAGCATATATTGGGGTAGAAGAGAGTTAAAGGAAAGTAGAGAATAGATGGAAGTTGCAGAAAGACAGAAAGAGATGAAGGTTCAATAAGGGAGAAAGAGAGATAGCTGTAGATTTTATATAGAGAAAGAGAGAAAGGTGTAGGTTTAATATAGGGAAAGAGAGAGAGAGGTGTAGGTTTAATAGAGAGAAAGAGAGAGTAAAAGTTAGGTAAGGGAAAAGAGAGCGATAAGTTTACCAAGCAAAAGAGTTTAATAACATTCGTGTATGTGACCATGTGTTCGTGTAAGCGAGTAAATTTTTGAGTAACTGAGGTTTTAGTCTATGTGGGTAGTCTTCTATGTGTATAGTCTATATGTATCGTCTATCAGAGCATGTGTTTAACCATGGTATGTAACCATATATGTAACAATGTATGTCTCCGTTTGTAGTATAAATGGCAGCTGGTGCCTTGAGCCATGGCGAAGGGACCCCAAGTGACGTGAATCCAGGGAGTTTGTTGCAAGCCATGCACTTTGATTGCCCTGAGGTGGGTGGGAGTATTTCAGACCAAGGAGGGAATAAGAAAGGGGTAGAGAGGATGATGGCCAATGGGGGTGATGACTATTAGAGACTGAGGTATGAAGAGGAAAGAGTAGTTAGGATAGGAATAAGTGGGTGGAAGGTGAGGTCCAATAGAATAGAGGATGAAGTATGAAAGGTAGAACGATGGGGGTAGAAAAGGGGGATGAAGTATAAGACGTAGAACGTAGAAAGAATAAAGGGGTAAAAGATGAAGTAAAATAGGTAAAACGATGAAGTCCCAGAGGCGACGGCGGAAGGTAGAAAACTCTCTTTCGATGGAGCGAATTAAGTCTCGGTTAGTTGTCTACCTGAGAAAGAGCGTGGAGAGGTAAAGTATGGTGAGGCGAAGTAATGTGAGGTGTGGTAAAGTGAGGTGATGTGGAGTGGAGCAGCGGTTAAGACAACGTTGGGATATGCTTAAGTTGGTGGGCTGTGTTTGTTGGTCGCTGAATCAAAGGTATTGGAATCGTAATTAAGGGCATTTTCCTTTCTCCCTCTCCCTCTTTCTTTCCACTTTTTCCACCTCCCACTATGTAGCTTTTTTAATAGTTCAGTTTCTTTAATAACACAGAGAGTTATGGTCCCACCTACAGCTAAACCATTATAATGTTTTATTATGAATTCATATGAATTCAGTTCATAAGAGAATAACAAAAATAATAAATATTTAATAAAATATTTAGTGTTTATTTTTATTCATTTGAAATTATTTTTGATAATTATTATAATGGTTGTTTTAATCGAGAAATTAGCAATTATAATTATTTATTAAGTTTAGATATCAAAATTGATGTTTATTTCAAATGTATAATTTTTTATAAATAAAATACATATTACTATCTATATATTTCTTTCAAGTTTATAGGAAATAGAAATACAATTACTAATTACAATTGAAGTAGGTATTAAATTTGATGTTTATTTTGAATTTTTAGTAAAACAGTCATTCTGTCGGTTCTGTTTTTTTTTTTTTTTTAAATATAATTTCGGCAAATTGGAAAATATGTTTTTTTTTTACATTTTCTTATTCTTCGTTTATTTTTTCAATTATCTAAAAGTTATATTTTGGAAACTTTAGATGAAAGACGAATTATAATAAATAATAATTTTTTATATAATTATTGTTTTCTAGATTTATAACATTTCTTTTAGAAACCTCACAACAAAACTTCTATCGAACCTTAGTTTGTTTACGATGTAAACAACAATAAGCACCTTAACAACAACAACAATAACCACCTTAACAACAACAACAGACAAAGGATGCGTCGCATTTAGTATTTAAATGGAGCTCGTCAAGTGGAACGAATTGCATTTTGATTGAATGGAAAAAGCATTGATTTCCATTTCATTTTCATCATGTATCGAAGGAATCCGAAGGAAGCCGCAGGCTCCATCCTTCATCACTCCATGGACTCTGTTGGAATTCGCACTAAGGTCCTTGGTGACTTCCTTCCATTCGTCCTTCCTATCGCCATTCCTTTCATCCTTCTATTCGCCATTCCTTTCATCCTTCCTTTCGTCCATTCTCCTCTCCTTCCTTTCGTCCTTCCAATGAACAATCGTCCTGTCGTCGTCGTCGTTGTCCCTGAGGTGATTTTGTATGCGGAGTAAAAATCACGTTATCGTCGATTCTAATGCTTTTATTTTCACCAATATAACAACAAGAGAAATAAATACAAAAACAACAACAACAATCACATCAGTAAAATGAAAGAGAAAAAAGAGAAAGAGAACACAAAAATTATAGAAGAAAAGAAAAGTGTTTTTGTAATTCTCGTTCTTGTTATTATTGTTGTACATATTGTATTTTTTTTCTTTTTTTTTGTTATTGATATTTTTCTTGTATTTTCTGTTCTTGTTGTTGTTATTGTGTCGGCTTTAACATTGTCAATTTTCCATCTTCTTGGGATTGGAATCGGATTCGAGCTCGATTTGATTCAGTTCACAATTGAAACGCAAAACAATCAAAGCAAGATGCACTCAAGGATTCATCTACTCTTTTTTTCATTCGTCATTTGAGTTCCCCATTAAGATGAGTGCATGTTGAGCATCAGCAGTTGTTGTTATTATTTCGATGGAAGAGACAGAGAGAAGGGGAGTGAAAGAGAGAAAGTCGAAAAGAGGGAGGAAGATCAATGAAACCAGGATGGCGGTTGTATATCCTAGTAGCTCTATCCTTCTTTATGACAGGCCGCTGTAACTCTTTCAGTCTACGCCATCGTCTTCAACGACAACGTTGTCGTCATCCGCATCCCTATCGATATCGACAACGTTGTCATCATCGTTATCCTTGTCGTCATCATCATTGTTCTTGTCGGTGAAACGCCAGACTTTAGACGTTTTTATTCCTCGGAAGCCACTTAAACGAAGCGAACAGCTGTTGTAGCACTTCATCCGAAACTCCTTCTTTCATACCATGGTGTTGTTGTATTTATTGTTGTTTTTCTTGTTGTTGTTCTTGTTCTATGTTGTAATTCGCCTACAGCGTTTGTGTAAAGGAGGCGTGGCTTGTGGGAGGAGCCGAGGTTTGCGCCGGCATCAGCATAATTTAAATATAACTTCTTATGGCGGCAAAAATTGAAGTTATGGTTATTGAGTCGTTGTCGTGGAGTCGCGAATGGGAGGAGGAGGTAGAGGGAGAAAGAGAGAGGGAGAGAGAGAGAGGAAGAAAAGGAGAAAGAGAGAGGGAGAGAGAGAGGGAGAGAAGGAGAGAGTTAGTGGAGGATAGAAAGAGAGATAGTCAGAGACTTGGAGGTAGAAGAGGAATTGAGAGAGTTGTAGCATATATTGGGGTAGAAGAGAGTTAAAGGAAAGTAGAGAATAGATGGAAGTTGCAGAAAGACAGAAAGAGATGAAGGTTCAATAAGGGAGAAAGAGAGATAGCTGTAGATTTTATATAGAGAAAGAGAGAAAGGTGTAGGTTTAATATAGGGAAAGAGAGAGAGAGGTGTAGGTTTAATAGAGAGAAAGAGAGAGTAAAAGTTAGGTAAGGGAAAAGAGAGCGATAAGTTTACCAAGCAAAAGAGTTTAATAACATTCGTGTATGTGACCATGTGTTCGTGTAAGCGAGTAAATTTTTGAGTAACTGAGGTTTTAGTCTATGTGGGTAGTCTTCTATGTGTATAGTCTATATGTATCGTCTATCAGAGCATGTGTTTAACCATGGTATGTAACCATATATGTAACAATGTATGTCTCCGTTTGTAGTATAAATGGCAGCTGGTGCCTTGAGCCATGGCGAAGGGACCCCAAGTGACGTGAATCCAGGGAGTTTGTTGCAAGCCATGCACTTTGATTGCCCTGAGGTGGGTGGGAGTATTTCAGACCAAGGAGGGAATAAGAAAGGGGTAGAGAGGATGATGGCCAATGGGGGTGATGACTATTAGAGACTGAGGTATGAAGAGGAAAGAGTAGTTAGGATAGGAATAAGTGGGTGGAAGGTGAGGTCCAATAGAATAGAGGATGAAGTATGAAAGGTAGAACGATGGGGGTAGAAAAGGGGGATGAAGTATAAGACGTAGAACGTAGAAAGAATAAAGGGGTAAAAGATGAAGTAAAATAGGTAAAACGATGAAGTCCCAGAGGCGACGGCGGAAGGTAGAAAACTCTCTTTCGATGGAGCGAATTAAGTCTCGGTTAGTTGTCTACCTGAGAAAGAGCGTGGAGAGGTAAAGTATGGTGAGGCGAAGTAATGTGAGGTGTGGTAAAGTGAGGTGATGTGGAGTGGAGCAGCGGTTAAGACAACGTTGGGATATGCTTAAGTTGGTGGGCTGTGTTTGTTGGTCGCTGAATCAAAGGTATTGGAATCGTAATTAAGGGCATTTTCCTTTCTCCCTCTCGCTCTTTCTTTCCACTTTTTCCACCTCCCACTATGTAGCTTTTTTAATAGTTCAGTTTCTTTAATAACACAGAGAGTTATGGTCCCACCTACAGCTAAACCATTATAATGTTTTATTATGAATTCATATGAATTCAGTTCATAAGAGAATAACAAAAATAATAAATATTTAATAAAATATTTAGTGTTTATTTTTATTCATTTGAAATTATTTTTGATAATTATTATAATGGTTGTTTTAATCGAGAAATTAGCAATTATAATTATTTATTAAGTTTAGATATCAAAATTGATGTTTATTTCAAATGTATAATTTTTTATAAATAAAATACATATTACTATCTATATATTTCTTTCAAGTTTATAGGAAATAGAAATACAATTACTAATTACAATTGAAGTAGGTATTAAATTTGATGTTTATTTTGAATTTTTAGTAAAACAGTCATTCCGTCGGTTCTGTTTTTTTTTTTTTTTTAAATATAATTTCGGCAAATTGGAAAATATATTTTTTTTTTACATTTTCTTATTCTTCGTTTATTTTTTCAATTATCTAAAAGTTATATTTTGGAAACTTTAGATGAAAGACGAATAATAATAAATAATAATTTTTATATAATTATTGTTTTCTATTTATAACATTTCTTTTAGAAACCTCACAACAAAACTTCTATCGAACCTTAGTTTGTTTACGATGTAAACAACAATAAGCACCTTAACAACAACAACAATAACCACCTTAACAACAACAACAGACAAAGGATGCGTCGCATTTAGTATTTAAATGGAGCTCGTCAAGTGGAACGAATTGCATTTTGATTGAATGGAAAAAGCATTGATTTCCATTTCATTTTCATCATGTATCGAAGGAATCCGAAGGAAGCCGCAGGCTCCATCCTTCATCACTCCATGGACTCTGTTGGAATTCGCACTAAGGTCCTTGGTGACTTCCTTCCATTCGTCCTTCCTATCGCCATTCCTTTCATCCTTCTATTCGCCATTCCTTTCATCCTTCCTTTCGTCCATTCTCCTCTCCTTCCTTTCGTCCTTCCAATGAACAATCGTCCTGTCGTCGTCGTCGTTGTCCCTGAGGTGATTTTGTATGCGGAGTAAAAATCACGTTATCGTCGATTCTAATGCTTTTATTTTCACCAATATAACAACAAGAGAAATAAATACAAAAACAACAACAACAATCACATCAGTAAAATGAAAGAGAAAAAAGAGAAAGAGAACACAAAAATTATAGAAGAAAAGAAAAGTGTTTTTGTAATTCTCGTTGTTGTTATTATTGTTGTACATATTGTATTTTTTTTCTTTTTTTTTGTTATTGATATTTTTCTTGTATTTTCTGTTCTTGTTGTTGTTATTGTGTCGGCTTTAACATTGTCAATTTTCCATCTTCTTGGGATTGGAATCGGATTCGAGCTCGATTTGATTCAGTTCACAATTGAAACGCAAAACAATCAAAGCAAGATGCACTCAAGGATTCATCTACTCTTTTTTTCATTCGTTCTTTCTCTCTCTACCCTTATTCTCCCTTTCTCTCTGTCTCTCTCTCACTCTCACTCTCTCTCTCATATCCCATATCCCAGAGAGTGATGAATGGATGTATGTGTGATTGCTTGGATAAGTTTGTGATTTACATGAACAATTGTGGAACATGACAACTTTGAGAGAGAAGCTTATCTCGCGCTGATGATGATGAAACCTAATCATTCTACATTAAATAAATATAAAATTATAAAGTCATATATAAAATAATTTATTCCACCTGATATGAAGACAGGTTTTCAAGGAACCTCGATGTTATAATTGACAATGGAAATATTTCGATAATTTTTCGTAAGTATTTATTTTGGAAAAAATTCATTACGAATTTTTGAACATTTATATATATTTTTTTATGTATATTTTTAACGTATTTTAAAAGAATTTTTAATTATTTAAACCATATAAATTATGATAGGAAATTTTTCGTTATTTTTTTTCCACTAACATTTTCTCCAATTTCCACTACTTCCTTTTTTCCACTACCCTTTTCCTGATTTCTGTTGCACACACTCCTGCGACTAAAATGTCAATAAAATATTATTCGTAGTTCTTGAAATTTTCGTCGATATTCTTTGCAATTTCACTTCATTTTTCCTTTATTCCGTCGCTTTTGCATTTCCTGACTTTATTATTTGAAATTGAAATGTAAATGTGGCGGTATTTTTTTTCCTCTCTCTCTCTCTGTCTTTTTTTCACTCCCTCTCTCTCCATTCCTTTCATCCTTCTATTCGCCATTCCTTTCATCCTTCCTTTCGTCCATTCTCCTCTCCTTCCTTTCGTCCTTCCAATGAACAATCGTCCTGTCGTCGTCGTCGTTGTCCCTGAGGTGATTTTGTATGCGGAGTAAAAATCACGTTATCATCGATTCTAATGCTTTTATTTTCACCAATATAACAACAAGAGAAATAAATACAAAAACAACAACAACAATCACATCAGTAAAATGAAAGAGAAAAAAGAGAAAGAGAACACAAAAATTATAGAAGAAAAGAAAAGTGTTTTTGTAATTCTCGTTCTTGTTATTATTGTTGTACATATTGTATTTTTTTTCTTTTTTTTTGTTATTGATATTTTTCTTGTATTTTCTGTTCTTGTTGTTGTTATTGTGTCGGCTTTAACATTGTCAATTTTCCATCTTCTTGGGATTGGAATCGGATTCGAGCTCGATTTGATTCAGTTCACAATTGAAACGCAAAACAATCAAAGCAAGATGCACTCAAGGATTCATCTACTCTTTTTTTCATTCGTTCTTTCTCTCTCTACCCTTATTCTCCCTTTCTCTCTGTCTCTCTCTCACTCTCACTCTCTCTCTCATATCCCATATCCCAGAGAGTGATGAATGGATGTATGTGTGATTGCTTGGATAAGTTTGTGATTTACATGAACAATTGTGGAACATGACAACTTTGAGAGAGAAGCTTATCTCGCGCTGATGATGATGAAACCTAATCATTCTACATTAAATAAATATAAAATTATAAAGTCATATATAAAATAATTTATTCCACCTGATATGAAGACAGGTTTTCAAGGAACCTCGATGTTATAATTGACAATGGAAATATTTCGATAATTTTTCGTAAGTATTTATTTTGGAAAAAATTCATTACGAATTTTTGAACATTTATATATATTTTTTTATGTATATTTTTAACGTATTTTAAAAGAATTTTTAATTATTTAAACCATATAAATTATGATAGGAAATTTTTCGTTATTTTTTTTCCACTAACATTTTCTCCAATTTCCACTACTTCCTTTTTTCCACTACCCTTTTCCTGATTTCTGTTGCACACACTCCTGCGACTAAAATGTCAATAAAATATTATTCGTAGTTCTTGAAAATTTCGTCGATATTCTTTGCAATTTCACTTCATTTTTCCTTTATTCCGTCGCTTTTGCATTTCCTGACTTTATTATTTGAAATTGAAATGTAAATGTGGCGGTATTTTTTTTCCTCTCTCTCTCTCTGTCTTTTTTTCACTCCCTCTCTCTCCCCCTCTCTTACTCTCTCTGATTCTCTCCCATGTGCTCCATCTGTGTGCATGTGGATATGAGTGCATGAGTGTGTGTGTTTCGTTATGTTATGTTATTGTATTGAGTCTGGAATCGATCCACCGTCGAAATATAAAATATGCGTTCTTTGCAATTTTCGTTTCCAACGAACCATTAAATTGATTGTGTTTTTAATATTAGTTTTCGATCCTGTTCCTGTCTTCCTTCGTCTGTCTGTCTGACTGGCTGACGTTTCTTCCACCAGCTCATGGGGATGAAGTACATCGATACGAACTTTATCATAGTGAACCAACAACGATGGAGTCTGAAACTATCAAACATGGAGTCTGTAACCATCAGTGATGAAACTTCATCATCATCAATGAAAGATTTTAGTTCCTGAAATTCTCAGAAATTGAACTAAAGTCCCTTCGAAATGAAATTCAATGCTTTTAGAGTTTCTTGAAAAACTAGAATTTCTTGTATTAAATGTGAAATTGGTATCTGATTTTAGATGTAGCTCACTTTTTCCGGAGAAGAAACAAAGAGTTAAATATTTTTTATTCTATTTTAAGAAAAAGTCGTATGAGTGATTTTATTTTATTTATTATATTTTATTTCTTCTCTTTCTTTCTTCAAATTAAAGTACCATATAAAATATTTCAAGATTTCCTTACAAAAGTTTAAAATTTAGTTAGAACTATCGACAATTTAATTCAAAACATCAAAAATTTTAATGAAACCATCAAAAATTTGTTTTCAAACAAATAATCTAATCAATCAGATCATAAAAAATTGTAGTCAAAAATTTTAATTCAGAATTTTAAATATTTAAATTAGAGCGAAAAATCGACCAAATCGTCGCTCACCAAATTCATCAACGATTTCACCCTTTCTCACTTTCCTTCAATCCCTTCAGCTTCTTTAAAAAAACCAAGTTAAAACTCCCTTCGATTGAAGGCGCACGTGTTACGTTAATGTCCACAAATTTTTACGTGAATTTGAATTTATGCACGAGCAGAAAATATTCAACCAAATGTAAATGATATGTTAAGGGTGGAGAAATAAGAAAAAGGGTGACGATGGGGAGACCATGGAGACTTCGGCCCGGGGTGAAGACGATGATTCCAGGGAGAAGACGGAGAAGACCAGGGAGAAGACGGAGAAGGCTAGGAAGACAACGGTGAGGACCTGGGATACGACAGATAGTCGGTTCACAATCGGGACACGCTCTGGTTTTCTCTTTCGGCCACAATGACTGAGTGTGACGATAGACCAAAGACGACAAGCGACAAAAAATCTGTCCACAAAATCCCTTAAACGACAGACAACAAACCGAGGTAGGTTTTTGGGTCCATTCGTCTGTCCTTCTATATGTCTGTCCATTGTTTGCCCATCGTCCATCTGTCCATTCATCCGTCCTCTGTCCATTTATCCAACCAAAGTACTTCTATTCCTCTCTTCATCCATCCTTTGTCCACAGGTCGATGTCCAGCGATGACCTCGTTAGGCTTTCGCATTAACTGTTAGTGTTCGCATTAAATATTTGTTGTATTGCGAAAATTTCAATATGATTTTGATTTCCATTTCAGCCACCATTTCCCATTCCCATCATTTCCCCACAGACGTCTACCATCCTCACCACACCTTGTCACAATTCCCACTCTGGCTGCGCCCCTCACCATACAGTTTTTGCCACGCGCCCTCGTCGTACAGCTTTTGCAAATTGGCCCAGGATTTTGACTCTGTTGAGAGTTGCCACCCATTTCAAGCGGTCGTCGTCGTCATCGTCATCGTTGCTTCCATCGACTGGCGACCGTTTTAACCTTCGTTTCGCTTCCAGGTCACGTCTGCGGCTCCGACGCACGTCCAGCGGAAACTGATAGCGTGCGGATATCAGCATAACTTTAATGCAACCTTATCAAATTAGTCTAAATAACCGTCGACATTAGATCGGGGATAGAGAGACTGATGGTGGGGAAGACTTTGTGGATTGAAGAAACAGACTTCGAGGGATGATGGAGGAAACGACAGAAGGATCGACGAAGAAACCGACAAAAGGATATGTGAAGGAATCGATGGAGGGATCAAAGAAGAAGAAACCGAAGGAATCGATGGAGGGATCGAAGAAGGAATAGACTGAGGGACAGCTGAAGGAATAGACTGGAAACAGATGAAAGAATAGACTGAGGAACTAAGGTAGGGACAGAAGGAGAAAACCCCAAAGGGACAGATTGAGGACTAGAGAAAAGGACAGATGGAGGACCTGAAAAAGGAACAGAAGGAGGTATAAATGGAGTAACAAATGAAGGTTCATTTTTGGAAAATAAAGAAGAGAAACTGTCTCATTATTGACCGTGAGAATGGCGACATTACAGACAGTAAGAAGCTCAGCCCAAGAGCAGACGAAATGAGACACATCACAGACAAAAACATTGTCGATAAGTAGATGATGTGTGGATGGTTATTTTTGTAATCGGAGAAAATTTGTGCTGAAGTCAGCAGAAGTTGGGAGACCACATTAAGACATCAAAACTAAAAAATTAAAAATTATTCATTGTAATAAAATCGATACATTGACATGAAAACATATAAATTTTTTTAAATTAGTAATTAGTAAAATTAAAATCTAAAGCGTAAATTGGCAAATAAAAATATTCGAATAATGGAACGAATTCATAAATTTCGTTAATTATTTTAAAAATATTTTCTTTGGTATTAAAAAAAATTTTAATTCAGAGAAAAATAAATCAAAATACTTATAATTATAAATATAAATAATAATAATATTTATAATTATAAATATGTAACAGAAACTATTTATTAAAATAGTTGAGGCAAATCAAAACTAAGCAAACAAAATATAATACAACTGAAAAAAATTTAAAAATACGTCGAAAATAAAAAAAATATATAAAATAAAAAATAGGTCTAAAATGAAAAAATTAGTACAAAATTAAAAAAAGTACGTAATAAGTCATACAGTCAAAATTAAAAAATAAATTAATATAAACGTTAAAAAATCTATATGCATGTAAAAAATTAAAAAAAAGCCTGTTTGAATTTCAGAAAAAAAAAATAAAAGATAGTAAAGTAGCAGCATGAGTAATGAAATGCAACAACAAATACAAAAACAAAAATTAATTACTGAAAGGATTTATGCGTTCGTGAGGATAATAACAACTAATGTAAGAACCACGAAGAAAATACAAATAAATAAAATGAAAACAATTACACGTCCAATAGCTACAATAACGAACACATACATACGAAATAAGCTAACATAATATTACAATAACAAATATGAGAATAAGAAAATAAATAAAACAATAACAAACACAAGAACAACAAAGATAAAACAATAACAAACACAAGAACAACAAAATGACTGACACCAAAAATACTGACAACAAAAATACACCAATCAAATATACCAAAAAAATTCGAGAAACAAGAACTACTGACAACAAAAACTATGATGTGTTCAACAACAACAACACCAATAATGATACGTACAACAACAATAACAACAACAACAACCACCAGCCTGCACCAAGCAGCATCATCAACTTCACCATCAACATGAACATCAGCTACGAAAATTTATTCAATTTGTTATCCCGACGGATGTGGTTTCGCACTTAACTCGCATGAATTTGTAATCAACTCGTGCAAATGTATGTGTGGATAAGTGCTGCTGTCTGTGATGTGTGTGTGTGTATGAGTGTATATGTGTGTGGGAGACATAATACACAGTGAGATGGAGCAGTAGATGAGAGCAACAGATAGAGAAAAAGAAAGAGAATGGTAAGTGTTTGATAGAGATAGCTATGGTAAATAGTGGGACAGAGAAAGAGCTGTAGTTAGTGAGGGAGAGAGAAAGAGCACGTCAAATAATGTGAAGGACAAAAACATAGTAAGTGTGTGAAAGAGAAACAACTATGGTAAATGAAGAAAAGAAAAACAGAGTATGAGCTAACGTCATATTTCTGATCTGAATAATTCCAAAAGAAGGAGGAGCTTCCAGTGAATCCCATGTGGATAGAATTTCTCTCCTTGAGTTATAGATGGTATGGGTATTGTAAGGAAAAAGTTCAAATGAGTCAGGTGAAGGACAGAGTGACGGTTGGATCATGCCACAGGAGATGGCATGTAAGGTGTAACTATTATAATAGAATATATCAGGAAAAACGAGTGCATGATGAACCATAATTTTCGACTTTTGTAATGGGAATACCTATACTAATTTTATTATTGCCCTCTTTAAGAAGAAAAATTTAAATCATCCTGGGTATAATAATATAAGAATTGTTCTAAGAGATTATATTAGTTACTCTAATTATTAGGATGATAATAAAACTGTATATGTCAAATAATTTTTAGAAAAAATGTTGTTTATAATTTAAAAATATAAAAAAAAATAGCTATGAAAATATTTTATATTTTATAATAATAAATTTTCTCTTAGTTCAAGGTATTATGAAAATTGTATATTTTAAAATTTTCCATTTTGTATTTAATTAAACAACTTAATATAGCATTCGAATCAAGGACGTGAAATATTTTATAATTAAACAAAATCAATAAATATTTCATTAAATTGTTACTTAAAAGTTCGATCATAAAATATTTGCATAATATCGATGATTATTCGATTTGTTGCATGAAGCTTTAAATAAACTTATCTTCCGGAATATTAGTTGAATGATTTCAGAAATGTTGTAGTTGTTGTTAATACAGTTGTTGATGTTATTGTTAATGTATTCATTGTTATATTTGATGTCTAAGTCGTTGTTCCTATGTCGTAGTTCTTGTTATTTTCCCATATGTCGAAGTTGTTGTTCCTAATATCGAAATGTTGTTATTATTCCCTATGTGACAGTTGTTATTGTTTTTCTTCCTCCACTCATAGTTATTCTTGTTGTTTTACCTTCTATCTATCGTTGTTCTTCCTCCTATCGTAATTGTTGTTGTTATTTCAGCTGTCAAAGTTGTTGTTTATACTATTGAAGGAGTTAACATTGTTGGTATTGTTGTTTTTGTTGTTTCCATCGTTGGTGTTGCCTTCAAAAGTTGATCTTATTAGTGTGATGATGTTAAGTGATACTGTTGTTGTTCTTCCATTCATTGATTTTGCTCTCAATGGTCATTCAAGTTTTGTTGTTTTATTTGTTTTTGTCGTTAATATCAATATTGTTTTTGTATTTCAGATGAATATGATTGTTATATTTGTTGTTGTCGATCTGATGAATATGGTTGATATATTTGTTGTTGTAGTTATTATCAATATTGTTGTTGTATTTGCATTTGCACATTGATGGAACACACTGAGTTGATGCATCTTAACATAAGAGGATTTCACAAGCATATATACAAACATACTTATATACATATAAACTTACATATAAACAACTATCATACAAACAAATATCATACATACATCTATCTATCATACATACATCTATCTATCATAGAACAACTCATATTCATACAAACATTCATACAACTAACCTACCTATATTAACCAAGTTCATTTATACATATATATTTGTATGTTTATCGAAGTGAATATTGAATAATAATCCAACTCATGAAGCTCGTTTGAGTGAACAGCACTCTATGGACCCTGAGATGAACAGACGGAGACTGAGTGGTGGACAGACGGAAACTAAGTGGTGGAAAGAGGAACAGATGGAGAACAGATAGACAAAGACTAAAAGTCAGAGGAAAACTAATTGTCGAACAGTCTGAGACAATAATAGAGGGAGTTACTCAGTGGACTGATAAACAGACAGATTCTCAGGGACCCAGAGAAGGATATTCAGGAAGTCAAAGTCAATGAGCTAAATATGTAGAAAGAGACAGAAGGTCGAAAGCCTGAATGGTAAACGTTGTTTTTTCCACTTGAGCCTTCCATTGGCTGTAAAAGGACAACACACATATCGCATTCAACTTTCATAGTATTTTTATTATATAAGAATTAACACATAAAGAATAAATTAATAATAAAGAATGTCTTAAATTTCCGCGGACGATTCGTGAACACGCTCGACTACCCTCGCTGTTCGTTGACGACGTTGCCAATCAGCTTATTGAAGAGACGGCGTAGCCACCCGCTTACAGTCGGCCATGCCTGTATTAGCATCGACCTCGATGCCCATCATCGTCTTCATATTCTTCGTCATCCGGATCTGCGCTGTCATCTTCCGGCAAGGAACACCATGGCTTTAAACCGTCGGATGCATAAATGGATTTATAATGTCTTGACTTTCTGTCGGAATCCGGAAGGTCTTCTATGATATATCGGTCGTTGTCGAGCACCTTGATAATTTCAAATGGACCCTTATATCTCGGTTCCAATTTTCTTGAAGTACCCGTGCTTGCTGCCTCGTTTTCAACCAAAACTAGATCACCAATTTTGTACTGCGTCGGAGTCGAGTGTGTTTTATCAAACTTAACCTTGGCTTTCCCACGATGCTCGTTTATTCGATGTACAGCTTCTTCGCGAATCTCTGCTACGTCATTTTGTTGAAGCTGATTATCGTCATCGTGCAGGATCAAAACTATTTTGTTCGCGAGTATGTCACGTGGCTGGAACCCAAACAACAACTCGTGTGGTGTTTGTTTCGTAGTTCTGCTTCTTATAGAGTTCACAGTCCACTGAATTTTACGCAACTGCTCATCTTAACGTCGGTCTTCTTCCGCTGATGGTCGGAGCATTGACAAGATTGTACGATTCATCCGCTCCACTTGACCGTTTGCGCGCGGTGTTCGTACAGCATTGAGTACATGCTTAATGTTGTTCTCTATGCAGAATTTTTCAAAATCCTTCGACGTATAAGCCGTTATTCGATCGCTTACTATTCTTTCAGGCATTGCGAAATAACCGCTGACTTCAGTTAGTACATTTATAACATGTTTAGTTGATGTAGATTTAACTGCTCTAATAATAACATATTTGGAAAATGCATCAATTAATACCAATATGTGCTCATTCGCTTTGCTGCTACGTGGAAATGGGCCTAAATGGTCGATATGAACTGTATGAAATGGTATTGGCTGCATGTCGGTATAATGATATTCGCCTTCTTTTTTACTTCCTGACTTTTTATTAAAAGCATACATAAAGCGCTTACAGTCGGCCATGCCTGTATTAGCATCGACCTCGATGCCCATCATCGTCTTCATATTCTTCGTCATCCGGATCTGCGCTGTCATCTTCCGGCAAGGAACACCATGGCTTTAAACCGTCGGATGCATAAATGGATTTATAATGTCTTGACTTTCTGTCGGAATCCGGAAGGTCTTCTATGATATATCGGTCGTTGTCGAGCACCTTGATAATTTCAAATGGACCCTTATATCTCGGTTCCAATTTTCTTGAAGTACCCGTGCTTGCTGCCTCGTTTTCAACCAAAACTAGATCACCAATTTTGTACTGCGTCGGAGTCGAGTGTGTTTTATCAAACTTAACCTTGGCTTTCCCACGATGCTCGTTTATTCGATGTACAGCTTCTTCGCAAATCTCTGCTACGTCATTTTGTTGAAGCTGATTATCGTCATCGTGCAGGATCAAAACTATTTTGTTCGCGAGTATGTCACGTGGCTGGAACCCAAACAACAACTCGTGTGGTGTTTGTTTCGTAGTTCTGCTTCTTATAGAGTTCACAGTCCACTGAATTTTACGCAACTGCTCATCTTAACGTCGGTCTTCTTCCGCTGATGGTCGGAGCATTGACAATATTGTACGATTCATCCGCTCCACTTGACCGTTTGCGCGCGGTGTTCGTACAGCATTGAGTACATGCTTAATGTTGTTCTCTATGCAGAATTTTTCAAAATCCTTCGACGTATAAGCCGTTATTCGATCGCTTACTATTCTTTCAGGCATTGCGAAATAACCGCTGACTTCAGTTAGTACATTTATAACATGTTTAGTTGATGTAGATTTAACTGCTCTAATAATAACATATTTGGAAAATGCATCAATTAATACCAATATGTGCTCATTCGCTTTGCTGCTACGTGGAAATGGGCCTAAATGGTCGATATGAACTGTATGAAATGGTATTGGCTGCATGTCGGTATAATGATATTCGCCTTCTTTTTTACTTCCTGACTTTTTATTAAAAGCATACATAAAGCGCTTACAGTCGGCCATGCCTGTATTAGCATCGACCTCGATGCCCATCATCGTCTTCATATTCTTCGTCATCCGGATCTGCGCTGTCATCTTCCGGCAAGGAACACCATGGCTTTAAACCGTCGGATGCATAAATGGATTTATAATGTCTTGACTTTCTGTCGGAATCCGGAAGGTCTTCTATGATATATCGGTCGTTGTCGAGCACCTTGATAATTTCAAATGGACCCTTATATCTCGGTTCCAATTTTCTTGAAGTACCCGTGCTTGCTGCCTCGTTTTCAACCAAAACTAGATCACCAATTTTGTACTGCGTCGGAGTCGAGTGTGTTTTATCAAACTTAACCTTGGCTTTCCCACGATGCTCGTTTATTCGATGTACAGCTTCTTCGCGAATCTCTGCTACGTCATTTTGTTGAAGCTGATTATCGTCATCGTGCAGGATCAAAACTATTTTGTTCGCGAGTATGTCACGTGGCTGGAACCCAAACAACAACTCGTGTGATGTTTGTTTCGTAGTTCTGCTTCTTATAGAGTTCACAGTCCACTGAATTTTACGCAACTGCTCATCTTAACGTCGGTCTTCTTCCGCTGATGGTCGGAGCATTGACAAGATTGTACGATTCATCCGCTCCACTTGACCGTTTGCGCGCGGTGTTCGTACAGCATTGAGTACATGCTTAATGTTGTTCTCTATGCAGAATTTTTCAAAATCCTTCGACGTATAAGCCGTTATTCGATCGCTTACTATTCTTTCAGGCATTCCGAAATAACCGCTGACTTCAGTTAGTATATATATATATACTAACTGAACTTCATTTATACATATATATTTGTATGTTTATCGAAGTGAATATTGAATAATAATCCAACTCATGAAGCTCGTTTGAGTGAACAGCACTCTATGGACCCTGAGATGAACAGACGGAGACTGAGTGGTGGACAGACGGAAACTAAGTGGTGGAAAGAGGAACAGATGGAGAACAGATAGACAAAGACTAAAAGTCAGAGGAAAACTAATTGTCGAACAGTCTGAGACAATAATAGAGGGAGTTACTCAGTGGACTGATAAACAGACAGATTCTCAGGGACCCAGAGAAGGATATTCAGGAAGTCAAAGTCAATGAGCTAAATATGTAGAAAGAGACAGAAGGTCGAAAGCCTGAATGGTAAACGTTGTTTTTTCCACTTGAGCCTTCCATTGGCTGTAAAAGGACAACACACATATCGCATTCAACTTTCATAATATTTTTATTATATAAGAATTAACACATAAAGAATAAATTAATAATAAAGAATGTCTTAAATTTCCGCGGACGATTCGTGAACACGCTCGACTACCCTCGCTGTTCGTTGACGACGTTGCCAATCAGCTTATTGAAGAGACGGCGTAGCCACCCGCTTACAGTCGGCCATGCCTGTATTAGCATCGACCTCGATGCCCATCATCGTCTTCATATTCTTCGTCATCCGGATCTGCGCTGTCATCTTCCGGCAAGGAACACCATGGCTTTAAACCGTCGGATGCATAAATGGATTTATAATGTCTTGACTTTCTGTCGGAATCCGGAAGGTCTTCTATGATATATCGGTCGTTGTCGAGCACCTTGATAATTTCAAATGGACCCTTATATCTCGGTTCCAATTTTCTTGAAGTACCCGTGCTTGCTGCCTCGTTTTCAACCAAAACTAGATCACCAATTTTGTACTGCGTCGGAGTCGAGTGTGTTTTATCAAACATAACCTTGGCTTTCCCACGATGCTCGTTTATTCGATGTACAGCTTCTTCGCGAATCTCTGCTACGTCATTTTGTTGAAGCTGATTATCGTCATCGTGCAGGATCAAAACTATTTTGTTCGCGAGTATGTCACGTGGCTGGAACCCAAACAACAACTCGTGTGGTGTTTGTTTCGTAGTTCTGCTTCTTATAGAGTTCACAGTCCACTGAATTTTACGCAACTGCTCATCTTAACGTCGGTCTTCTTCCGCTGATGGTCGGAGCATTGACAAGATTGTACGATTCATCCGCTCCACTTGACCGTTTGCGCGCGGTGTTCGTACAGCATTGAGTACATGCTTAATGTTGTTCTCTATGCAGAATTTTTCAAAATCCTTCGACGTATAAGCCGTTATTCGATCGCTTACTATTCTTTCAGGCATTGCGAAATAACCGCTGACTTCAGTTAGTACATTTATAACATGTTTAGTTGATGTAGATTTAACTGCTCTAATAATAACATATTTGGAAAATGCATCAATTAATACCAATATGTGCTCATTCGCTTTGCTGCTACGTGGAAATGGGCCTAAATGGTCGATATGAACTGTATGAAATGGTATTGGCTGCATGTCGGTATAATGATATTCGCCTTCTTTTTTACTTCCTGACTTTTTATTAAAAGCATATTCAACACAGGACTTTATGTATGACTTGACGAAATTACGCATTCGAGGAAACCACATATGTTTCTGCAACTTCTCCATAGTTCTCTCTAAACTTAAGTGACCACATTTGTTATGTGCGTTCTGCGTTACCTTCCACCGTAAACAATTTGGTACAACCCACAACTTTTGATTACTTATTTTGCGATATAATCGACCGTGTGCATGAACATATTCATTTGCAATAATTTTATCTCTCATCTTGAGTTTATCGACGATCTGCTTAATCTTTGCGTCTTGCAACTGCATGCTGAATAACCAATCTCCCTCGGAAATATGAACCTTCATTATGTTTAACGATGCTGTCTCAACTTCATGAGGGTCTTCATTTGGCATTCTGCTTAGCGCATCAACGTGTCCCATACGATGTTCTGAACGATGTTCAATCGAGATGTCAAATTCGATGATTCGCAACCACCATCGGGCGATTCTGAGAATCAACTCACGCTTCTGCATCGCCGTTCTCACAACACAATCAGTAACAACTTTGACAGCCTTGCCCAAAATGTAGTATTTAAAACGCTCCAGGGCTTCGACTACCGCCAGTGTCTCGAGTTCGTAACTATGTAACTTCGCCTCGCTATCGCTAGTAGACCTGCTGAAGAAAGCAACGGGTTTTAAGTTACCATTCTCATTTTGAAGTAATACACCCGCTAAACCAATTGAACTGGCGTCAGTGTGAACTTCATGATCAGCTTACACTCGGAACGAAACAAGTACTGGTTCGGATACAAGCGCCGTCTTCAATTCGTTCAAAGCGTCCTCCTGTGTTGTCGCCCATGTGAATTGTTGATCTTTGCGTAAGGCATCCTTTTGAACTGAAACAAACCATCAGTAGTGACAAAAGCAGTATATTTACGACTACCTTCTTCAATAGGAAATTGATAATAACCACTATTTAAATCCAATGTCGTGAAATATTTAAAACGTGTGGCTATTTGAAGCTGCTCTTCAATATTCGGCATTGGGTAAATCTCTTTACGCATGTGTTGATTCAATCGTCTATAATCAACACATAATCGGTCACTTCCATTCTTTTTATTGACTAGTACAACTGGACTAGCATATTCAGATTCCGATTCTTCAACAATGTCGTATTCCAGTAATTCGTTTATCATTTCCGATACAATCACTTTCTTGGGTTCCGGAACCCTGTACGGTGACTGTGCGATCGCTTGTGTCGTATCTAATTCAATTTTTAAATGTACTAAATTTGTCTTTCCGATTTCGTTTAAATTATTCGCGAACACACTTCTGAAATTAATTAGAACCTCTAGTATCTGCCGTTTAGCTTGTTCATTGTCAATGTCACATTGAATAAATGTCTCATCAATTGTTGCACGCATAATTTGATTTTCAACACAGATTTTATTCGTCGCGACTTTCATGTTATCGAGGTTATTATCGCGTTTGGCATTCTGGTCCACGTTTTCGAATATGATCTTCCCGTTTTCTATTTTTGCCGTTAACGTTTTTTTTGCCGTTAATATAACGCCGATATATTTTGCTGCACCACTGCTACTAGGTTTTACATCATACTTCGTAGTTCTGGCATGTCCTCACTTCCGAGGAAATCTTGCAGTCTCTGGACTAACACTGCTTTCGTGCCCGTCGTTGGAAGCTCATTCTCGCGAAGTAATTGTTTTAACTTTTCGGTTTTTATACCCTACACCCTGTCGGTAAGGGTATATTCATTTTGTCCTTCCGTTTGTAACGCATTAAAGGAGAGGTCGTAGGTATGGAAAAGTATATATATTCTTGATCAGCGTCACCTCCTGAATCGATTTAGCTATGTCCGTCTGTCTGTCTGTCTGTGTGTCTGTGTGTCTGTCTGTGGAAATAGATTTTGTGAAGAAACGGTAAGAGATACTGACTTGAGATTTTGGATTTAGTATTTCTATATTAATAAGCAACTTCTATGTAAAAATGGGCGTAATCGGTCAACGGACACGCCCACCTCCCATATAAAGCAAAATGTTTATATAGCATATCTGGTGAACTATGGTATATATCGAGATGAAATTTCGTGTGTGATCATGTTCCACTGATACGAGTTTACAATACAAAAATGGAAAACATCGCCCATCGGACACGCCCACCTCCCATATAAAGCAAAAGTTCAATATGTGATATATGGTAAACTATGGTATATATCGAGATAAAGTTTTTTGTGTGGTCATGTTCCACTCATACGAGTTTACAAGTCAAAAATGGATAGCATCGCCCTCCCATATAACGCAAAAGTTGAATATGGTATATATGATAAACCATGGTATATATAGAGATGAATTTTTGCGTCTGATCATGTACCACAGATACCTAAAAATTGACAAGCTACAGCTCAGCTCAAAAGCTACTGGATATGGTAAACCATATAGACAGTTATCAGATTAAATATTTCTACTAAGAGTTCCCAAGAATCAAATGGAAAATTTCTCTTATAGGACACGAGCACCTTCCATACAAAATCGTAGATCTACAAGAAATCCAACTACTTTATGGATGTTATTAGCTGATGAAAGGTGGGAGTGAATGCAAGAAGAAAGAGACCACATCCAACTGAACCTTAATGGACGCCCATAAAAAATTGATTATATCCTTTCAATATAAACGTAATGAGCAGGTGACGATTGAGAGAATACAATCCCTGCTGACGGGATCACAATCCACAAAAGTCAGTGAGCTACATATTTCCAAATGGCTGTTCATCTTCAAAGTGGAATCAGTCACGCGGCACTATATGTTGCTTATAGTAGCGCTGCAAGTACTTCTGGACTTTATTATGTTGAAAATTTCTACCCTCCCAAGTCTGTTGTTGAATCAGATTTTGTCTGCATTGAAATGAACATCTAAAATAGGAAAAGTAACTAAAGGCGCATTATGATTTTATGGCACACAAAAAATCATCGATTCAATTATTCTTCCATAAATTGCAGAGCTTTAATGCGCACTGGCACAATGCTGCAAACACCAGAACTACTTCGTTTTGTAGAAACAAGGGAACCTATAAGATTCCTAACTTCACTCTTATTCATAGATTAGACAATCGACACAAAAAAGGGTATAATCGTGTTTGGAATACGAATATAGCTTCAAATATATAATTTCTCTTTGAAAGAGGCCACAGTTGTGAAAATCGCACGATGGAGTTAATAGCATTGAAGTGTAATCATGCATTTTCACTAATTATTGATAGAAATTCACTGTTTTTCCTTTAATAAACGTTGGGCATAATTTTACTTTACCACACCCAGCGCCAAATCCAACAAGTTGTATGTCAAATAATAGTGTTTTCAGTGTACATTCCAACCAAAAAAAAAAGGTTGGGGCGGACTCTTTTCGTTTGGCCATAAAGTGAGGTCAAAGATCAAATTAATGAATTTGAAATAGCTACCAAATCCACAGATGTTAACCGATTGGGCAATACAATATATCAAATTAAAGGTAATTAAAAATAGTACAAAACTGCATTTTTTAATAAAAATATTAATAATAAAAGTTATTAATAATAAAAATAATACCAAAAAACAAAAAAAAATAAATATTTTTTAGGTTAAATATTTTTTAAAATTTTTTTTACATAATAAACCATATCTTTTATATATATTTTCTAAAAGCTGATTTAATTACCTTTAAAACGGTAGTACATTATATATACCTTACTCTTTGTTTACATATCTAATTTACCATTTATATTAGATTACTGCGACTTTAAAATGGATATTTGTACTGAAATTATACATTGAATAGTAACTTTTGTACTAAGTATCTTCCAAGTATCTACTTTATGAAGATACTTTGATACACACGCAGAAAGGACATAGATCCCGAAAGTACTATTGGACCGCGTAGCCGGTGTTGGACATACTTGAGGGTTAAAACCCTTAAGCGCGGCCGAAGGCCGCCACACGCAGAAGGAACTTGGATCCCGGGAGTACTATTAGACCGCGTAGCAGAAGGAACTTGGATACCGGGAGTACTATTGGACCGCGTAGCCGGTGTTGGACATACTTGAGGGTTAAACCCCTAAGCGCGGCCGAAGGCCGCCACGCATAGAGGTAACTTGAATGCAAAAATATATTCAAAAAAAAACAAGTATTTTAATATAAATGATAAATTGGTATGTAAACTAAGAGTAAAGTATAGATAATGTACTACCGTTTTGAAGGTAATTGAATCAGCTTTCAGAAAATATATATAAAACATATGGTTTATTATGTAAAAAAATTTTTAAAAAATTATTTAACCTAAAAAATAATTCATTTTTTTTGTTTTTTGATATTATTTTTTTACTAATAAATCTTTTTATAAAAACTAAAAATGCAGTTTTGTAGTATTTTTAATGACCTTTAATTTGATATATTGTATTAACCG
This sequence comes from Coelopa frigida, assembly GCA_017309665.1. Lineage (NCBI taxonomy): Eukaryota > Metazoa > Arthropoda > Insecta > Diptera > Coelopidae > Coelopa > Coelopa frigida. The sequence continues at coordinate 102,915 of JAFDUT010000039.1, read as the reverse complement.
ATCGGTTAACATATGTGGATTTGGTGGCTATTTGAAAAAAACATTAATTTGAACTTTGACCTCACTTTATGGCCAAACCAAATGAGTCCGCCGCTATATTTTGTTGTTGTAATTTTTCGTTATTTTGGCCCTTTTTGGAAAAAAAAAAATTTTTTTTTTTTTGACGTGGGTGTGGTAAAGTAAAATTGTTCCGAAAATTCATATGAAGCTTTAAGGAAGGAAGCGTTCATTCACTCGCCACGACAACCCCAGGATTTTAACAATAACAACTAGAGAAACAACCTAGGGGAGAAAGACAACAAAACCATTAACAAACAATAGTAACCCTCGATCCAATGAGAACGACTGAACCCATAACAACAAAAAACTCTTGCAACCATCAACAAAAATACCAGATGCAACAACAACAACACCTACAACAACAAATCATTGCATGGTTCAAGGAATCCTTCTGTTCGATTGTCGCATAAAATGGAGCCATAAAATGTGTCTGAAGTCTATTGAACCGAGGAAGCAGCGACAACGAGAACGACAAAAGTAATAGACAACAACAACAACAAGAATAATAAACAACAACAATAGTAACAATAAGGGAAAGTATACTAAAGCAACAACAACAATAATAGTAACAATAACAATGGAAAAAATAAGAAATGGAGGAACAAAAAAAATAATAACAACCAGACAGATCAACTAGTTTTGTATTTATTTTTTTTTTCCTTTCATATATAAATAACGAAAAAGGATATGGTTAGGAAAATTTATTTCTCAGGATTTATTTCTATGACGACGATGCTGACAACATTTTATCGTCCTTTGTGACATTGCCATGTCCTTCGATGGCTTCCAGCAATGTTTTTATTGAAGATTCAAAATAAATTTAAATTTTGTAGTTTTGAAATTAATTTTATTCTCTATATTAATTTATAAAAATTATTCAGTTTTTCTGAAAATGTTAATTTAATAAAAGGAAATAATGAAATGAAATACTAATGAAATAATTTAAATAATAATAGCAGTCGTTTTCTGAATATATTTGGAATTAATTTTAATATTTATTTCTTGCTGATTTATTTCTTGTTTATTTATTTCCAGCTTACCACATTATTATAATGTGTGGAATATTTGGTGTAGCAATTAAATTGTAAACTTCTTGTATAAAAGAAACTCATTAAAGTCATCTTGTTGGATCCTTTGTCGAAATAGAGAAACATTTCCTGACCCTTTCTATCGTTCGCGCGCTTCCTGTGGGGACGACAAATTTTTTGGCTTTTTCGACAAAGTTTTTCCGTTTCTACTTCTCTCTCTCTCTCTGGGGTCTCCTTCTCTTCCTCTGAGCTCTCCTTTTCTCCATCTCCTTCCTTCACTCTACTTCTCTCCCTTTCCTTCCCTTCATCTCTCTCTCTTGTATCAAGCTAGGCATAGCATGCCACAACAGAGGAACCGGACGTGCAGGAAGCCATGTGACTTGCCGCAAGGTGCAATTTTGTAAACATCGCAAGCGACATGATTTCTGTTCACCCAAACCACGCTCCTCTTTTGTACAAAGGAGACCTTATTTCACCTCAACATTTTTCTCTCCTCAACCTTCATTTACTATAATTTATCCTTCTCCTCCATCTCTTTCTCTCTTCTTCGTTCTTCACCTCAAATTTCTGCTCCTCTACCTTCTACTCCTCAACTTCTTCTCCTCGACTTCTTGTACTCAACCTTCTTCTCTTTAACCTTCTTCTCTTCAACCTTCTTCCCTTCAACTTTATCCTTCACAACCTTTTTCTTCCCTTCAACCTTCTTCTCTTCAACCTTCTTCTCCTCCTCCACCTCCTCCTCCTTCTCTCTTAATTTTTCCACTTTTATCCTGTTTCCCTCGTGATCACGCGGTGCATGCCGTGGCATGGTTCCCTGCTGTGCTTCTTCAAGTGGCACGTTGAGGTCGACCCCAAACTCGATCCGACCCTCTTTCAATGTTCTCCTACTTTCCACAAGATGACACACAGAATGAAAGACTGACGGATGGAGGGAGGGACGGACGGATGGAGGGTCGGACGGATGGAGGGACAGATATAGAGACGGCAGGAGGAAAGTTTTATAATTTTCTTTGCACAGAAATTTGCTTTTGCTCAACAACTACATGGATAACAAGAAAAATAACAAAGCAAAAAAAAAAAAAACGAAAAACAACAAAAAAAAAAGAAAAAATACAAAGACAGCAACAGCAATTACTACTATAACTACAACAACAAAATTACAACAACAAAAATACAATAAAAATACAACAACAAACACAATAACAACAAAACCAACATCAACAAAATATGAACCTAAAAATAACAACATAATTGAGTTCAACAAATGATGAAGCAACTTCATTTTATGCAACAACGACAACTACTAAAATCAAAAATAACAACAAGAAAAATAATAACAACAACAACATCTACCCTCCATCGTCGTCTGTTTTATATTCAATTCGCTTGCAATGAACATCATCAACAACAACAACAACCAAATGCTCCGGCATCCCATGGAGTTCACTATAAGTTCCTCTTTGAGTGTATGTAAATATGTGTGTGTGTGTTTGTGTAAATATATGTGAGAGTGAGTACATGCATGTGTATGAGAATCTGACATGGTATACATATGTGTGAATGAATGTGTATTTTCAGCAAACTTATCAGTAAATTTATGATTAATGCAGTTAATGAGTTTCTTCGAAAAGTTTTCGAAAAAGCAGAAAGTTTTTATTTTCACAAAATTTCTAGGGAAGATGAGAGAAAGATGGGAATGTGGAAGGGATAAATCAGAAGGATGAAGATGATAATGAGGAAGGAAAGGTTGAGGAAGAAGAAGATGAAGAGTTTGGTTTAAAGGTGAAAAAGAGGAATTGTTAAAAACAGGATAAAGAGATAATAAGGAAGGAAGAAAGAGATAACGATAATGAACAGGAAGAACTGGTTAACGAAAATATAGAGAATAAGATGAAAATAAGACGATGACAAGGATACGAAGAATGCTGCGGATAATGAAGATCCTGTCTAGGAAATTACGAAGACAGGATTCGGTTGAAGAAACAAGGATAGATCGTTGAATGTGTATAATGAACTCATTTAAATTCTACAAGTTATGGTTATAGTTCAAAATATGGTGATGGGGTTTTTTTGAAATCAACTCTTGTAAATTTGACTTAATTTATACACACCAAAGTAATTTTTATTTTTCGAAAATTTACAGAAGTTTTGATGTACAAGATTTGTATTATTTTATTAATAATTATACCCTACACCCTGTGGGTAAGGGTATATTCATTTTGTAATTGATTTTTTTATTAACTTTTTACATCTCTTACTAGTAACGAAATATTTTTAATAAAAAAAACTACATTATAATTCAGAAAAGTTAATTCCATGGTATGATGAGAATCTGATGATATCGATAAATCCATTACTAAGATTAACCACAGCGTCTAGATCATCAGGTTTCATCATCTCCATCCATCAACTACCGATGACTACGCATTGATGGATTACAAACGATCGGAGAAAACAAAAACATCGCATTAGACATTTCATCAATATTACCTGGAGAATGTGTTGGTGGCGAAGGTGGTAAAGGAAGAGAAGAAAAGGATTGAAGGGTGAAAATAAAAAAATGTGAGACACAAAAGGAATAAAATTTGAATGATGAAAAGAAAAAAACTGATTAACAAATAGAAAATATTTGCATGATGAAAATAAAAGTTACACCAAAAAAATGAAGAGGATAAAATAGAAAATAAAATAAACCAAGTAAAGGAACATGAGAAAGGGAGAAGAACATAGTGAACGAGACAGAAATAGGTGAACCAAGAAGAAAAAAGTGAACTAGAGAAGAAAAAGGTGAACCAAGAAGAAAAAGGAGCACCAAGAAGGAAAAGGTGAACGACGAGAAGAAAAATAAAACAAATGAAGACGTAACAGAGACAAAGGATCCATGTGACAAATGCCAACCATGTCGATGGGAATAAATACAGAACACGACTGCCCGGAGAAATGTTTTTAATTATCCTGCAAGTTGGATTTTTTCTACTCCATTTGATTGTCGTTTCCTTGGCTCACCTGACCATGTCAGACTGGTCGCTTGAAGTTTCATCCATGGCCTGAGGTAAAAATCTTCCAACAGCGAACAAAACCATTACAAGGACCTCATCCTAAGATCCTGGAAGTTATCCAGAGGCCTCCATCAACGACATCATCATCACCATCATCATCATTATCACAATCAACACCACCGCCACCATCGTCAGCATCATTATAATCACCATAGCCATCATTATCATCTTGACGACGCTTCTCTGGCCTCTCGTAATTGTTTCTGCTTCTTGATTCCTTTGCAAATATTGACAAGGACAGGAAGTGAAAATTGCAATTGAAACACAAAGAGCGAAGGAGGAAAAGAGACCAAGAGAGTGGCAGAAAGGCAGAGAGATAGAGCAAGAGAGAGAAGGAAGGAGACGGAAGGATGAAGAAAAAAATTTCACTTTCAATTTCAGAGAATAAAAAATTCAGAAAATAACTTCCGCAAATTAAAAACAAAAGAATGAGAGGAGGAAACAGACCAGAATAAGAATTAAATGTATTCATTCAATATAACAAATTAAATGAAATAAAATAAATTAAAAAATATAATTAAATTTAAAAAAAGATATTTAAAAAAAATAAGTAAAAACATAAAAAATCAAACATAAAAAAGTGACATAAAAAAATTTAAATAAAAATATATCAAAATAAAAAACATATACAAAATTTCAATGAACAAATTAAAATTGAGAATCATTGAAAAAATGGAATTAATTATATAGGAGAAAAAATTAATATAATTAAATTGAAAGAAATTAAAAGAAAACAAATAAAACAAAAAATTAAAATGTTAAAAAACAATCAAAAACCGATGGTGAATTTGTTCGTTTTTCTCTATCCTTGCGATTCCCAGCTTCCTTCCATTTGTTTTTTATTTCTTCGCTGACATCATCGCATCCGATAGTCCCGAGGTCGTGATCCGTGGATGGTAGATGAAGCAGGGAATGAGGTGGAAGTAGGAGAAGAAGAGAAGAAGAGAAAGAGAAGTTAGCAGGAAACACCTTGAAATAATGTTCGCTATCCGTGTCCTGCGGCTCCATGGGTTTAATTAGAAAAGTCAGCCGAAAGTCAAGCGGATATTAATTAAAGAACCACAACCTGTCGGCCCTTTGGTCGGTCTTCCTCATTCTCTCTCACTTGCCTTCCTCTTCTCTCTTTCTCTTACACACCTTTACCACCTTTCTCTCACCTTCTCCCACTCATTCTGCCTCTCTTTCTTCTTTGGTCTGCGGAACTTTTGCTCCATTCTCAGGTTTTCTTGCGGTGGTTTTCGCACTCGCTTTGCTAATTGGGAGGAGGAGAAAGGACGAAGGATCTCTGAAGGATTCCTAGAAGGATATTTTGTTCCAAGTTCAAGTCGGGTTTCAGTCCTTCGTCCTTCACACTCGTCGACCTGAATCTTGGCCACGTCTGGCTTTTGTTAATTTGTAAAATTCCTTCTTTTTTCCGATTTTCGACAAATGCCGAGTTCTGCGTTTTCCTTGAAATTTAAATTCGGCTCTTTCTCTTTCGCTTTCAACAATAAGAATCCTTCGATAGAGGAAGAAGAGATAAGACAAAGAGAGAGAGGAAGACGAAGAGAAAAAGGATGATATAAAAGAGAGAAAGAGTAGGAAAGAGAATAAAATTCCGAGGACACGAGGTAATTATATTAAGAAATGTCACCGTCGAGAAAACTCGAACCAAATGGATTCTTCTTCGCTATCACAAAGTAAGAAAATAAAAAGAAAAAAAAGAAAATAAAAAAAAAGAAAAAGAGAAAAAATACAAGAAGGAAAAATAAAATATATGAAAAGAAAGAACAAAAGAAGAAAAAGACCGAGTTGGAAGGATTTCAATTTATTCGAGCACGTGTACCGAAGAAGGCAAAGAACGACAGAAAGAGAAAAAGGACGACCGAAAGAGAAAAAGGACGACAGAAAGATGGTCAGAGACAGATTATATGCGGGAAAAAAAGAAAAAAAAAGAGAGTGAGTAAAACTGACTCAGGAGGATTGCGGACGGACGTGACCGAATTAAATGACCAGCCAAAGGTGTCCACGAACAGATACGACGAATCCTCGTGATGAAAGCCAGAAGACGTTTTTTGGCCTCCAGCGTAATTAAGGATTAAAGACGTCAGCCCTTAAGGATTGAGCCTCAGGGTTTGTTCAGCAATTAGTAATTTTTTCAATTCTGATTATGTTTTTCGTTTTACTGTTTTTTTGTATATAATTTATTTTTTCTCATTTTTTTTTTACTAATATTTCATTTCCAGATTTTTCTATTACTGATTTATCCTTTTTCTGATTAATTTCCCCTTAAGGATATTTTCGTAGAAGGATATTATTATTGTTCCCAGGAGAATCAAACAAGGATCTAAGGATCGTTAAGAAAATTCTTTGTTCAAATTTACTTTATACCAAACATAATTGGAGTTTTCCCCATAGAAAATGAAATGAGAGTGAGTAGAAGGAGGGTGGGAGTGAGATAAAAAGAGAGAGAAAGAAACCATTTCCTTTTCACAGCGAATAAAATGGCGACGACGCAATTGATGCACATATGAAAATTTCATTTTCCTCTTCCGCTTAAAAATGTTCTTTACACACGTTGCTTCCAGCCATGGAATTGAAGAAGAGAGTGAAAGACAGAAAGAGAGAGAGAGAAGAGAAGTGAAGTTTTTCACTTCACTAGGTGAAAAAGAGTGTGAGAAAGAATGAAGAAAAAATCAAGTGAAAATCGTGTGAAAATAAAACGACGAAAATATTTTCGCATAGAAAATATTTGTTTGGTGTTCATTTTCATTTTCCGCTAGATGCCATTAATTTTCACTTGCGTTGTCAAAATATTTGAGAATCTCTCACTCTCTTTCACACTCTCTCTCTCTTTCTCTAGGTTTTAAAATGCGGAATGAAGTGAAATGTGAAGGAAATGGAGGGAAACGGAAAATGGAAGAAATATTAATAAAGTGGAAGAAATCGAAATGGAAATGATGAAGAAAAAATAAAGGTAGGAAAATGTGAAGAAATTTGAAGAAATTTGAAAATTAATTAAGTTCATAAAAATAAATCAATGATATAATAAAATAAATAAATAAAAATTACAGAAGTAAAGATATAAAAAAAAGATAGTAAAATTGGAATTTACGTAAAAGTGGTGTTATGTAAATGAGGTACGAAATGAAATAGTACGAATTGACGAAATACTAGAAAAAAGCAATACAAAATTAAATAAAATACAGTCAAAATTTATTCAAATGAAAAGCAAACAAAACCAAAAGTCAATGAACATGAAGCGAAATACAATGAAATTACATGAAATTAACCCAAAGTTCATGAAGTGAAATGAAATCAAAAGAAATTACACCAAATGCAAAGAATGAACATGAAATAGAAGAAATTATTAGAAAAGAAAGCAAATAACGGAAATGGTTTTTCACGAATGAGAAATCTCTCCGACCATGAAATATTCTATATATATATTTCTACTTTATATCTTTCATAATTTCGTTGATATTACTCATCATAATATTGATCGAAGTATGTTTCGTCATATTCTTTATAGTGATTTTTAAAGCATCCTTTCAATTGTCCTTCAAAGTAACCTTCATAATGTCCTCTAATTGACTTTTGATGAAGTCCCGCATGAAGTCCTCAATAAAGTGCTTTTGAAAAATTCCAGAATCACAAAGCGAAAACCACTTGAATATTCCGCTGAATTGAGCTTTAAAAATGGTGCGAATTTCACACACATTTCCTTTCTCTCTCTCTCATTTACACTCATTTGTTCTCTCTCTCTCTCACTCAATCATTTGCTCTCTCTCTTTGATTTCTCTCGACTCGCACTTGAAACTACTATTCAATTGTAGAATCGTGTTGAAGTTCCGATTGAACAATGGGACAGACGGACATACAGATGGACAGACGCACAAACAGATGGAGGGACGGACAGCTTTCGATTGGTCAATCGGCGAATCGATTGTGTGAAGTCCATGTGTGAAAGTCCTTGAGTTCTGTTGAAGGACCATCGCAGAGAGAAGAGTCGAGTGTGAAGAGTCGAGGGAGGGGCGTGAATTCGAGGGATGGTTTCTAATTTCTAATTATGATGGGTTCGTTGTGAGTTCGAAGAATGAGAAAAAAATAAAAATTTATTGAATTCTGACAATGTTTTCATCTTCTCTTCTTTTGGAACCCTTCATCCTTTGGCCACCAACATTCTTTGATCCTCATTTGTCCACCTCACTCCGTTGTCTACCTCTCTCCCTTTGTCAACCCTTCACTTTTTCATTCATCTCCCCCCATCCCCCGCTCGATTTATTCCACCCTGTTGCCGGCCTCCAGCTGTGAAATGGACTCGTCGACTAAACTCATGACGAAAACCCATGTCCTGTGTGCGAATGACTGACTTCGAGGCCGAGCTGCACGCAACATAATTATTGTTTATTTCAATGTATCCAGCGAGGCTTGCGAGGCCATATGTGTAAGTATTTGAGTATGTTGTATTTGTGAGTGTGATGATGTTGTATTTGTATGTGTTCCTGGGTGTGTGTTTGGGCATTGTGTGTCTGCATGTCCTGCTGTGATTTTTGTGGCCTGAATTTTCGATGGAGCACGACATTAGCAGAGAGGAAAGAGGGAGAGAGGCAAAGAGAGAGAGTGAAAGAGTCAAGAGAATGTGGAGAAGGATGGAGAGAAGAGCGACCGACTGAAAGGAGCGTGAAATGCGAGGCAAACACGTAAAACAAATGCATAAAACTTTGACTAAAACTCGCCTGCAGATTTCAAACATCGACCTCATCGTCCTCAACTCAACTCAACTCGCCCATCAGTCGCCACATCATCCTTCTCTTTCACACTCAGTAACCCTTTATTACTCACTGCATTCTCTTTCTCTCTCTCTCTCCTCGTTCCCCCTCATTTCCCTTCCGATCACTCTTTTCTCTTTCGCCCTCATTTCACTCCATCCCTCGGGCCACCGCAAGAACGATGAACAGCGTTTGAATTTTGCGTTCGTTTCGCTGTTGACGCAACATAATTTCGTGCGCGAAATTTGCACTTTGTTGCCGCCTTCATCGAGGTCTCCAAAAACCTTCGCTACCCCCCGAAACCGCCCCCTTTGGTCGTGAGCCTCATAAACCCCTGACCATCAAACTCATAGACCAAAATCCCATTCTCTCCAAAATCCTCCTCTTGCCCCAGGTTCTCCTTTCATTCACCTCATGCGAGTTGCCTGCAATTTACGCAGTTTTATTGAGTCCTGCCGCCTGTCGAATCGCGAGAACGGGAAATGAAAGGAAAATGGGGAGGAGAGAGAGAGAGGAGATGATAGAGACAGAACAAAGGTCAATAGTAAGGATATATGAGAAAATAGATGATTGGAAAAATGAGAAAATAGATCATGCGAAAGAGAGGAAATAAATGATGAAAGAAAATAAATGATGAGCAAGATATCAAATAGATGAAGGTGAAGAGAGAAAATAGACGAAGTAGAAGAGAGTAGAAAAAAAGGTAAAAAACAAGCGAAAATAAATTAAGGTGAAGAGAGGTAACAGAAAAGAGAAAATAGTCAAAGTCGTCGACAGGTAAAATCTACAACAGACAAGTAAAATAGAAATCCGTCAACAGAGAAAATAGAAATCCGCCAACAGGGAAGAAGACAAAAAATCGGAATCTCCATCAGGACGAGTTTTCAGTCTTTGAAAGGAACCTCGATCGTATGAGGAGTTGAGGTCACAGGGCCGAAATTAAAGCCACACGACACAGGTTGTTGTCGACGATGATAGATGTTTTTGTTGCTGACACAATGACGTTGATAACAATGACAACAACGATGATGATGGCAACTACGATGATGATGAGGATGATGATGACGATGTCATCAGATGATTGTGATAGTGATGAGGATGTGGATAATGATGAAAATAGAAAATCGCGAGTTTTCAAACAACAGCATGTAGAAGAACAATAAGTAGAAGATAGTTTGCCAATGCGAAAAATTCACCAGAACCTTCTCTGGATAATTTTCCACCAAATAAAAAAATTATCCACATATACTGAAAGATTTTCCATATGTTCTTAAACAGTTCCACCTTCTCTGAATCGTTTTCCATCATTTCCACCCGTCCCCAAACCGACATTGTTCCAGAAATTATCATTAATCCGATGTCACAGCTGTAAGCGGGTGGCTACGCCGTCACTTCAATAAGCTGATTGGCAACGTCGTCAACGAACAGCGAGGGTAGTCGAGCGTGTTCACGAATCGTCCGCGGAAATTTAAGACATTCTTTATTATTAATTTATTCTTTATGTGTTAATTCTTATATAATAAAAATACTATGAAAGTTGAATGCGATATGTGTGTTGTCCTTTTAGTTCAGAAGTGGGATACAAATCCGATATGTTCGAGAAAGTCAATTACGCATTAAAAAAAAAAGGCTACATGCATATTCAACGAGTGAACGAAACGACGCGTAACGAAAGCAGAACGAGTAAGAAATAAAACAAAAGCGAACAAAAACGAAAAGAAAACGTAACGAATAGAAAACGTAATGAATAGAAAACGTAACGAATAGAAAACGAAACGAGTTGAGGAAACGAAAGCGACGCGAACGGGTTGAAAAGAAAACGATAAAGATATAAACGTAGAACGAAAAAAAAAAAATAATAAAAATGGTGTTCATTTCAACTTTAACTAGCGCACCGGGGTCGCTTCGCTCCCCCGGTGGAACAATTTTACTTTACCACACCCACGTCAAAAAAAAAAATTTTTTTTTTTCCAAAAAGGGCCAAAATAACGAAAAATTACAACAACAAAATATAGCGGCGGATTCATTTGGTTTGGCCATAAAGTGAGGTCAAAGTTCAAATTAATGTTTTTTTCAAATAGCCACCAAATCCACATATGTTAACCGATCGGTTAATACAATATATCATATCATTAAAGGTCATTAAAAATACTACAAAACTGCATTTTTTGTTTTTATAAAAAGATTTATTAGTAAAAAAATAATATCAAAAAACAAAAAAAATGAATTATTTTTTAGGTTAAATAATTTTTTTAAATTTTTTTTACATAATAAACCATATGTTTTATATATATTTTCTGAAAGCTGATTCAATTACCTTCAAAACGGTAGTACATTATCTATACTTTACTCTTAGTTTACATACCAATTTATCATTTATATTAAAATACTTGTTTTTTTTTTTAATATATTTTTGCATTCAAGTTACCTCTATGCGTGGCGGCCTTCGGCCGCGCTTAGGGGTTTTAACCCTCAAGTATGACCAACACCGGCTACGCGGTCCGATAGTACTCCCGGTATCCAAGTTCCTTCTGCGTGTGGCGGCCTTCGGCCGCGCTTAGGGGTTTTAACCCTCAAGTATGTCCAACACCGGTTACGCGGTCCAATAGTACTCCCGGGATCCAAGTTCCTTCTGCGTGTGGAGGCCTTCGGCCGCGCTAAGGGGTTTTAACCCTCAAGTATGTCCAACACCGGCTACGCGATCCAATAGTACTCCCGGGATCCAAGTTCCTTCTGCGTGTGGCGGCCTTCGGCCGCGCTTAGGGGTTTTAACCCTCAAGTATGTCCAACACCGGCTACGCGGTCCAATAGTACTCCCGGGATCCAAGTTCCTTCTGCGTGTGGCGGCCTTCGGCCGCGCTTAGGGGTTTTAACCCTCAAGTATGTCCAACACCGGCTACGCGGTCCAATAGTACTCCCGGGATCTATATCCTCTCTGCGTGTGTATCAAAGTATCTTCATAAAGTAGATACTTGGAAGATACTTAGTACAAAAGTTACTATTCAATGTATAATTTCAGTACAAATATCCATTTTAAAGTCGCAGTAATCTAATATAAATGGTAAATTAGATATGTAAACAAAGAGTAAGGTATATATAATGTACTACCGTTTTAAAGGTAATTGAATCAGCTTTTAGAAAATATATATAAAAGATATGGTTTATTATGTAAAAAAAAATTAAAAAAATTATTTAACCTAAAAAATATTTATTTTTTTTGTTTTTTGGTATTATTTTTATTATTAATAACTTTTTTTAAAAAACCAAAAATGCAGTTTTGTAGTATTTTAATTAATTTAATTACCTTTAATTTGATATATTGTATTGCCCAATCGGTTAACATCTGTGGATTTGGTAGCTATTTCAAAAAGTCATTAATTTGACCTTTGACCTCACTTTATGGCCAAACGAAAAGAGTCCGCCCCAACCTTTTTTTTTGGTTGGAATGTACACTAAAAACACTATTATTTGACATACAACTTGTTGGATTTGGCGCTGGGTGTGGTAAAGTAAAATTATGCCGGAGTTTTTAACAAGAGGTGTCAGAAAAGTTACCACAGGGATAACTGGCTTGTGGCGGCCAAGCGTTCATAGCGACGTCACTTTTTGATCCTTCGATGTCGGCTCTTCCTATCATTGTGAAGCAAAATTCACCAAGCGTTGGATTGTTCACCCATGCAAGGGAACGTGAGCTGGGTTTAGACCGTCGTGAGACAGGTTAGTTTTACCCTTCTAATGACTATTGTTGTTGCAACAGCATTCCTGCGTAGTACGAGAGGAACCGCAGGTACGGACCAATGGCACAATACTTGTTCGAGCGAACAGTGGTATGACGCTACGTCCGTTGGATTATGCCTGAACGCCTCTAAGGTCGTATCCGTGCTGGACTGCACTGATAAATATGGGGCAATTGCATTGTATGGCTTCTAAACAATTTAAAGTTTATATTTATTTATAAACGACAATGGATGTGATGTGTGTGAATGTTATTTGTAACATAGCAAATCCGGGAGGATTAAATATCACCTGGGTGCAGCGCTAGTTGCATATTAAAACATTATTTAATACAATGACAAAGCCTAGAATCAATTGTAAACGACTTTGGTAACGGGCAAGGTGTTGTAAGTGGTAGAGCAGCTGCCATACTGCGATCCACTGAAGCTCATCCTTTGCTTGATGATTCGATAATATCGAAACATTATATATAAACTTTTAAATATTTTTTTATATATTTTTTAAAAATAAAAAATATATATATATAAACACACATAACATTTATTTATATTATATATTGTATTTTTTAGTACATATATATAATAATATAAATTGTGTAATAAATTTATTGTAAAAATTATATATATCAGCATTTTTCAATGCTAAAAAATTAAATTAATTTTAATATATGAAAATATATGAAAAATATAAAAATTATTTATAATATTTTGTTTATATTATTATTTATTATGTATATATGAAAATATATTATATTTTAATAGTATACAAAAATATTATAATTCTTGAATTGGCGAGATTCCTTCTGTCCCTATCTATTCTGAGAACATATAATTGAAATATCAAAAATATTGAAATTTTTCATATTACATTTCTCAAAAAATCAAAAGTAACTCTAAACGGCGGGAAGCAATATAAGTTTCATAAGTTAGTCAGATGACTTATAAACTAATTCATAATAAAAATTCTTGAATTGGCGAGATTCCTTCTGTCCCTATCATTCGGATGAAGGAGAGGATGGGTTTTTTACCCCATATCAAGTGGCTTAGGGAAAGTTAGGTGGTGTAGTAGGGAAGATGCGTAGGATTTTGAGAAGTGATTGGGGTCTAGGCAAGAGGGCTGTCCAAACCATATATCGTGGTCTGTTCGTTGCGTGTGCAACTTATGGAGCACCTGTATGGTGGGCAAAAGTCCTGCAGAGGGAAGGTAGGACACACATCTTATCCTGTCAGAGGATAATGATGTTAGGGTGTTTGCCAATTTGCCGCACTGTTTCTATAGAGGCAATGCAGGTGTTGCTAGGAGCCCCTCCCCTTGATCTGGAAGTTATACGTATCAGTATGGCTTACAGGATCAAGAGAGGTTTGAGTAATATTAATGATTGGTTAGGAGATGTTGATGTCAGGGAATTAAATGTCGCTCAGAGGAAAGCTCTACTTAAGGATTGTGTTATGAGTAGGTGGCAATCTAGGTGGAGTGAGAGTACTCAAGGTAGGGTTGTATATGGCTTTATTAGAGATGTTGCGTTTGCGGGTACTAATCCAGGTTTTCGGTTTAGCTTAAGACTTGGGTTTCTGCTGACGGGACATGGCTCTTTTAATGCCTATCTCAGAGATAAAGGTCATGTTACTGATCCAAGTTGTTTCTGTGGTCATGAGTTAGAGGACTGGTTCCATATACTTTGTGAATGTCCTTTATACGCAGATATTAGAGACCTAGATGGATTTGGAATAGTTGTAGAAAATGGGGTATATAGATATAATAATGTTGTAGGTGTAGAATTCCATTTAGCTAGAATTAATGAGTTTGCCATTAGGGCTTTTTCTCGTCGTTGTAGTTTATAGATTTTATTTTGATTGATGATGCTGCTGTATTGTTTTCTGAGAATATTTGTAGGTTGAATAGCTGGTTACCAGTACGGGGGTAGTAGGATACCCAACTGGAAGTAGTCTTAGTGACTACGAGGCCGGACCAGAGGCCCAATCTGGTACCACGGGATGTCAGTTTGCCCCAGAGATTGATTCTCAATCTCTGACTGACTGGGTTGGCCCCTCGGGGAGTATCGTGGTGGTTGTGGTTTAATACCTATATCGCGGGTAGAGCATCTGCTCGACGTGGAGTTGCGTTTTCCAACCGGGTGCCGAGACCCACAGATCGGAAGAGGTTTTAGATAGGCCTCGTTCTTCACCAAGGGAATTGTCTCTGTTCCTGCACATAGACAATAAATTTGGTACTGTCTGTCTGATTAAACTAGATGGGCAGGGCGTCGACTGTCGCATTAATTGCAGTTATGTGCATATGCACCGTGGTGTTAGGCCTTCACGCAGATACACACGTTAAACAACTGACTTCTGTCCCTATCATTCGTCCGGATGTGGCCCAGGGCCAGGGGTGTTCATGTGGAGCACCTCTGGAAGACAGTATGCATGTGTTGTGTGAATGTGCTTTATATAACGATAGAAGGGATTTGAATGCGATGGGAGTGAAGTTGGTGAATGGTGTGCATGATGTGAAGGATGTATTAGCATCGAGAGAGCATTTTAATTGTGTTAATGTTTTTGCCCGCGAAGCATTCAGAAGACGCCGACTACAGCTGTAATATTTTGTGTGTTTGGTGTGTGAATGGGGCAACTCTGTGGTCGAGTTGAATGATGGTGAATGGTGTGTGAATGGGTTCCATTTTTATGTTGTGTTTTGTCCCGGGACGTTTTGCAGCGTTGGCGTTGCGTTGTACGGCAGCGGCGTTGTGTTTTTAGCGCTTGGTCACCAGTCCAGGACGGTATGACGTCCAACTGGTAGTAGATCATCTGCTACAACACCTGACCGGAGGTTTTCTGGTACCACGGGTATCCAGTTAGCCCAAGAGATGGCTTAGGCCGTCTCTGCTGGCTAGTTGGGAACGGTCCTTCAGGGAGTTTCGTGGTGGCTGTGGTTTAATACCTACATCGCAGGTAGAGTGTTAGCTCGGCGTGGAGTTGTGTATTTCAACCCGGTGCCGTGACCGATAGAACGGAAGAGGTGTTAGATAGGCCTCGCTCCACACCCAAGGGGTAGACTCATGCTCCTACGCATGAGTAATAAATTTGGTACTATCGGTAACATTGTGTTACCGGTGGGGCGTTGACTGACGCATTGTTTACAGTCCGGTGCTAAGACCACAGTGGAATTGAGCCTTCACGGCAGGTGTCCACGTTAAACACATATAAGGATTTCTGTCCCTATCGTTCTTCCGCATAATTTGATTTTCATTCTCACTTAAAATTGAGTGTAGTTCTCGCGCAAAAAAATAATGTCATTCTCGGTTAAAATTCGTGTGTCCTAGTGGCTCAAATTGTAAGTTTTCTTATCGCGCTAAATTTTGTGTCAATCACACTCAAAAACTTAGTTTCGTTCGTCCGCATAATTTGATGTTCATTCTAGCTTAAAATTGTGTGTAGTTCTCGCGCAAAAAAATAATGTCATTCTCGTTTAAAATTCGTGTGTCCTAGTCGCTCAAATTGTATGTATTGTACTCGCTTTAAATTTTGTGTCAATCACACTCATAAACTTAGTTTCGTTCTTCCGCATAATTTGATTTTCATTTTCGCTTAAATTTGGAGTGTCATTCTTTCGCAAAAAATTAATGTCATTCTCGCTTAAAATTCGTGTGTCCGATAAGGATCAAATTGTAAGTTTTCTTTTCGCGCTAATTTTGTGTTAATCACACTCAAAAACTTAGTTTCATTCTACCGCATAATTTGATTTTCATTCACGTTTAAAATTGGAGTGTTGTTCTCCCGCATAATTTGATTTTCATTCTCGCTTAAAATTGGAGAGTAGTTCTCGCACAAAAAATAATGTCATTCTCGTTCAAAATTCGTGTATCCTAATCGCTTAATTGTAAGTTTTCTCCTCGCGCTAATTTTTGTGTCACTCACACTCAGAAATTTAGCTTCATTCTCTCGCATAATTTGATTTTCATTCTCCCTTAAAATTGGAGTGTTGTTTTCCCGCATTATTTGATTTTCATTCTAGCTTAAAATTGGAGTGTAGTTCTCGCACAAAAAATAATGTCATTCTCGTTTAAAATTCGTGTGTCCTAGTCGCTCAAATTGTAAGTTTTCTTTTCGCGCTAAATTTTGTGTCAATCACACTATAAAAATCATTCTCTCTCTTCATTCTCTGGCATAATTTGATTTTCATTCTCGCTTAAAATTGGAGTGTTGTTTTCCCGCATTATTTGATTTTCATTCTAGCTTAAAATTAGTGTCGTTCTCGCGCAAAAAATTAATGTCATTCTCGTTCAAAATTCGTGTGCCCTAATCGCTAAAATTGTATGTATTGTACTCGCTTTAAATTTTGTGTCAATCACACTCATAAACTTAGTTTCGTTCTTCCGCATAATTTGATTATCATTTTCGCTTAAAGTTGGAGTGTCATTCTTTCGCAAAAAATTAATGTCATTCTCGCTTAAAATTTGTGTGTCCGATAAGGATCAAATTGTAAGTTTTCTTTTCGCGCTAATTTTGTGTCAATCACACTCAAAAACTTAGTTTCATTCTACCGCATAATTTGATTTTCATTCACGTTTAAAATTGGAGTGTTGTTCTCTCGCATAATTTGATTTTCATTCTCGCTTAAAATTGGAGAGTAGTTCTCGCACAAAAAATAATGTCATTCTCGTTCAAAATTCGTGTATCCTAATCGCTTAATTGTAAGTTTTCTTCTCGCGCTAATTTTTGTGTCACTCACACTCAGAAATTTAGTTACATTCTCTCGCATAATTTGATTTTCATTCTCGCTTAAAATTGGAGTGTTGTTTTCCCGCATTATTTGATTTTCATTCTCGCTTAAAATTGGAGTGTAGTTCTCGCACAAAAAATAATGTCATTCTCGTTTAAAATTCGTGTGTCCTAGTCGCTCAAATTGTAAGTTTTCTTTTCGCGCTAAATTTTGTGTCAATCACACTATAAAAATCATTATCTCTCTTCATTCTCTGGCATAAATTGATTTTCATTCTCGCTTAAAATTGGAGTGTTGTTTTCCCGCATTATTTGATTTTCACTCTAGCTTAAAATTAGTGTCGTTCTCGCGCAAAAAATTAATGTCATTCTCGTTCAAAATTCGTTTGTCCGATAAGGATCAAATTGTAAGTTTTCTTTTCGCGCTAATTTTGTGTTAATCACACTCAAAAACTTAGTTTCATTCTACCGCATAATTTGATTTGCATTCACGTTTAAAATTGGAGTGTTGTTCTCCCGCATAATTTGATTTTCATTCTCGCTTAAAATTGGAGTGTTGTTTTCCCGCATTATTTGATTTTCACTCTAGCTTAAAATTAGTGTCGTTCTCGCGAAAAAAATTAATGTCATTCTCGTTCAAAATTCGTGTGCCCTAATCGCTAAAATTGTATGTATTGTACTCGCTTTAAATTTTGTGTCAATCACACTCATAAACTTTGTTTCGTTCTTCCGCATATTTTGATTTTCATTTTCGCTTAAATTTGGAAAAAATTAAATTTCGCAAAAAATTAATGTCATTCTCGCTTAAAATTCGTGTGTCCGATAGGGATCAAACTGTAAGTTTTCTTTTCGCGCTAATTTTTGTGTCAATCACACTCAAAAACTTAGTTTCATTCTACCACATAATTTGATTTTCATTCACGTTTAAAATTGGAGTGTTGTTCTCCCGCATAATTTGATTTTCATTCTCGCTTAAAATTGGAGTGTAGTTCTCGCACAAAAAATAATGCCATTCTCGTTCAAAATTCGTGTATCCCAATCGCTTAATTGTAAGTTTTCTACTCGCGCTAATTTGTGTGTCACTCACACTCAAAAACTTAGTTTCATTCTACCGCATAATTTGATTTTCATTCTCGCTTGAAATTGGAGTGTTGTTCTCCCGCTTATTTTGATTTTCATTCTCGCTCAAAATGGGAGAAATTAGTGTCAATCTCGTTCAAAATCCGTGTGCCCTAATCGCTCAAATTGTATGTATAGTTCTCGCGCTAAATTTTGTGTCATTCACACTCAAAAACTTAGTTTCCCTTTCCCGTATAATGTCATTTTTATTCTCGCTTAAAATTGGAGTGTAATTCTCGCGCAAAAAATTAGTGTCAATCTCGTTCAAAATCCGTGTGCCCTAATCGCTCAAATTGTATGTATAGTTCTCGCGCTAAATTTTGTGTCATTCTTGTTCAAAATCCGTGTGCTCTTATCGCTCAATTTGTAAATTTTCTTCTTGCGCTAAATTTTGTGTCATTCACACTCAAAAACTTAGTTTCGTTCGTCCGCATAATTTGATTTTCATTTTCGCTTAAATTTGGAGTGTCATTCTTTCGCAAAAAATTAATGTCATTCTCGGTTAAAATTCGTGTGTCCGATAAGGATCAAATTGTAAGTTTTCTTTTCGCGCTAATTTTGTGTTAATCACACTCAAAAACTTAGTTTCATTCTACCGCATAATTTGATTTTCATTCACGTTTAAAATTGGAGTGTTGTTCTCCCGCATAATTTGATTTTCATTCTCGCTTAAAATTGGAGAGTAGTTCTCGCACAAAAAATAATGTCATTCTCGTTCAAAATTCGTGTATCCTAATCGCTTAATTGTAAGTTTTCTCCTCGCGCTAATTTTTGTGTCACTCACACTCAGAAATTTAGCTTCATTCTCTCGCATAATTTGATTTTCATTCTCCCTTAAAATTGGAGTGTTGTTTTCCCGCATTATTTGATTTTCATTCTAGCTTAAAATTGGAGTGTAGTTCTCGCACAAAAAATAATGTCATTCTCGTTTAAAATTCGTGTGTCCTAGTCGCTCAAATTGTAAGTTTTCTTTTCGCGCTAAATTTTGTGTCAATCACACTATAAAAATCATTCTCTCTCTTCATTCTCTGGCATAATTTGATTTTCATTCTCGCTTAAATTGGAGTGTTGTTTTCCCGCATTATTTGATTTTCATTCTAGCTTAAAATTAGTGTCGTTCTCGCGCAAAAAATTAATGTCATTCTCGTTCAAAATTCGTGTGCCCTAATCGCTAAAATTGTATGTATTGTACTCGCTTTAAATTTTGTGTCAATCACACTCATAAACTTAGTTTCGTTCTTCCGCATAATTTGATTTTCATTTTCGCTTAAAGTTGGAGTGTCATTCTTTCGCAAAAAATTAATGTCATTCTCGCTTAAAATTTGTGTGTCCGATAAGGATCAAATTGTAAGTTTTCTTTTCGCGCTAATTTTGTGTCAATCACACTCAAAAACTTAGTTTCATTCTACCGCATAATTTGATTTTCATTCACGTTTAAAATTGGAGTGTTGTTCTCTCGCATAATTTGATTTTCATTCTCGCTTAAAATTGGAGAGTAGTTCTCGCACAAAAAATAATGTCATTCTCGTTCAAAATTCGTGTATCCTAATCGCTTAATTGTAAGTTTTCTTCTCGCGCTAATTTTTGTGTCACTCACACTCAGAAATTTAGTTTCATTCTCTCGCATAATTTGATTTTCATTCTCGCTTAAAATTGGAGTGTTGTTTTCCCGCATTATTTGATTTTCACTCTAGCTTAAAATTAGTGTCGTTCTCGCGAAAAAAATTAATGTCATTCTCGTTCAAAATTCGTGTGCCCTAATCGCTAAAATTGTATGTATTGTACTCGCTTTAAATTTTGTGTCAATCACACTCAAAAACTTAGTTTCATTCTACCGCATAATTTGATTTTCATTCACGTTTAAAATTGGAGTGTTGTTCTCCCGCATAATTTGATTTTCATTCTCGCTTAAAATTGGAGTGTAGTTCTCGCACAAAAAATAATGCCATTCTCGTTCAAAATTCGTGTATCCCAATCGCTTAATTGTAAGTTTTCTACTCGCGCTAATTTGTGTGTCACTCACACTCAAAAACTTAGTTTCATTCTACCGCATAATTTGATTTTCATTCTCGCTTGAAATTGGAGTGTTGTTCTCCCGCTTATTTTGATTTTCATTCTCGCTCAAAATGGGAGAAATTAGTGTCAATCTCGTTCAAAATCCGTGTGCCCTAATCGCTCAAATTGTATGTATAGTTCTCGCGCTAAATTTTGTGTCATTCACACTCAAAAACTTAGTTTCCCTTTCCCGTATAATGTCATTTTTATTCTCGCTTAAAATTGGAGTGTAATTCTCGCGCAAAAAATTAGTGTCAATCTCGTTCAAAATCCGTGTGCCCTAATCGCTCAAATTGTATGTATAGTTCTCGCGCTAAATTTTGTGTCATTCTTGTTCAAAATCCGTGTGCTCTTATCGCTCAATTTGTAAATTTTCTTCTTGCGCTAAATTTTGTGTCATTCACACTCAAAAACTTAGTTTCGTTCGTCCGCATAATTTGATGTTCATTCTAGCTTGAAAATGGAGTGTCGTTTTCGAGCAAAAAATTGTGTCATTCTCGTTCAAAATTCGTGTGTCTTAGTCGCTCAAATTGTAAGTTTTCTTTTCGAGCTAAATTTTGTGTCAATCACACTATAAAAATCATTCTCTCGCATAATTTGATTTTCATTCTCGCTTAAAATTGGAGTGTTGTTTTCCCACATTATTTGATTTTCATTCTCGCTTAAAATTGGAGTGTAGTTCTCGCACAAAAAATAATGCCATTCTCGTTCAAAATTCGTGTGTCTTAGTCGCTCAAATTGTAAGTTTTCTTTTCGAGCTAAATTTTGTGTCAATCACACTATAAAAATCATTATCTCTCTTCATTCTCTGGCATAAATTGATTTTCATTCTCGCTTAAAATTGGAGTGTTGTTTTCCCGCATTATTTGATTTTCACTCTAGCTTAAAATTAGTGTCGTTCTCGCGCAAAAAATTAATGTCATTCTCGTTCAAAATTTGTGTGTCCGATAAGGATCAAATTGTAAGTTTTCTTTTCGCGCTAATTTTGTGTTAATCACACTCAAAAACTTAGTTTCATTCTACCGCATAATTTGATTTTCATTCACGTTTAAAATTGGAGTGTTGTTCTCCCGCATTATTTGATTTTCATTCTAGCTTAAAGTTGGAGTGTCGTTCTCCCGCAAAAAATTAATGTCAATCTCGTTTAAAATTTGTGGGCCCTAATCGCTCAAATTGTATGTATTGTTCTCGCGCTAAATTTTGTGTCAATCACACTCAAAAACTTAGTTTCGTTCGTCCGCATAATTTGATGTTCATTCTAGCTTGAAAATGGAGTGTCGTTCACGAGCAAAAAATTGTGTCATTCTCGTTCAAAATTCGTGTATCCTAATTGCTTAATTGTAAGTTTTCTTCTCGCGCTAATTTTTGTGTCACTAACACTCAGAAATTTATTTTCATTCTCTCACATAATTTAATTTTCATTCTCGCTTAAAATTGGAGTGTTGTTCTCCCGCATTATTTAATTTTCATTCTAGCTTAAAATTGGAGTGTCGTTCTCCCGCAAAAAATTAATGTCAATCTCGTTTAAAATTTGTGGGCCCTAATCGCTCAAATTGTATGTATTGTTCTCGCGCTAAATTTTGTATCAATCACAATCATAAACTTAGTTTTGTTCTTCCGCATATTTTGATTTTCATTCTCGATTAAACTTGGAGTGTTGTTTTCCCGCATTATTTGATTTTCACTCTAGCTTAAAATTAGTGTCGTTCTCGCGCAAAAAATTAATGTCATTCTCGTTCAAAATTCGTGTGCCCTAATCGCTAAAATTGTATGCATTGTACTCGCTTTAAATTTTGTGTCAATCACACTCATAAACTTAGTTTCGTTCTTCCGCATATTTTGATTTTCATTTAATTCACTTAAATTTGGAAAAAATTAAATTTCGCAAAAAATTAATGTCATTCTCGCTTAAAATTCGTGTGTCCGATAGGGATCAAACTGTAAGTTTTCTTTTCGCGCTAATTTTGTGTCAATCACACTCAAAAACTTAGTTTCATTCTACCGCATAATTTGATTTTCATTCTCGCTTGAAATTGGAGTGTTGTTCTCCCGCTTATTTTGATTTTCATTCTCGCTCAAAATGGGAGAAATTAGTGTCAATCTCGTTCAAAATCCGTGTGCCCTAATCGCTCAAATTGTATGTATAGTTCTCGCGCTAAATTTTGTGTCATTCACACTCAAAAACTTAGTTTCCCTTTCCCGTATAATGTCATTTTTATTCTCGCTTAAAATTGGAGTGTAATTCTCGCGCAAAAAATTAGTGTCAATCTCGTTCAAAATCCGTGTGCCCTAATCGCTCAAATTGTATGTATAGTTCTCGCGCTAAATTTTGTGTCATTCTTGTTCAAAATCCGTGTGCTCTTATCGCTCAATTTGTAAATTTTCTTCTTGCGCTAAATTTTGTGTCATTCACACTCAAAAACTTAGTTTCGTTCGTCCGCATAATTTGATTTTCATTTTCGCTTAAATTTGGAGTGTCATTCTTTCGCAAAAAATTAATGTCATTCTCGGTTAAAATTCGTGTGTCCGATAAGGATCAAATTGTAAGTTTTCTTTTCGCGCTAATTTTGTGTTAATCACACTCAAAAACTTAGTTTCATTCTACCGCATAATTTGATTTTCATTCACGTTTAAAATTGGAGTGTTGTTCTCCCGCATTATTTGATTTTCATTCTCGCTTAAAATTGGAGAGTAGTTCTCGCACAAAAAATAATGTCATTCTCGTTCAAAATTCGTGTATCCTAATCGCTTAATTGTAAGTTTTCTCCTCGCGCTAATTTTTGTGTCACTCACACTCAGAAATTTAGCTTCATTCTCTCGCATAATTTGATTTTCATTCTCCCTTAAAATTGGAGTGTTGTTTTCCCGCATTATTTGATTTTCATTCTAGCTTAAAATTGGAGTGTAGTTCTCGCACAAAAAATAATGTCATTCTCGTTTAAAATTCGTGTGTCCTAGTCGCTAAAATTGTATGTATTGTACTCGCTTTAAATTTTGTGTCAATCACACTCATAAACTTAGTTTCGTTCTTCCGCATAATTTGATTTTCATTCACGTTTAAAATTGGAGTGTTGTTCTCTCGCATAATTTGATTTTCATTCTCGCTTAAAATTGGAGAGTAGTTCTCGCACAAAAAATAATGTCATTCTCGTTCAAAATTCGTGTATCCTAATCGCTTAATTGTAAGTTTTCTTTTCGCGCTAAATTTTGTGTCAATCACACTATAAAAATCATTCTCTCTCTTCATTCTCTGGCATAATTTGATTTTCATTCTCGCTTAAAATTGGAGTGTTGTTTTCCCGCATTATTTGATTTTCATTCTAGCTTAAAATTAGTGTCGTTCTCGCGCAAAAAATTAATGTCATTCTCGTTCAAAATTCGTGTGCCCTAATCGCTAAAATTGTATGTATTGTACTCGCTTTAAATTTTGTGTCAATCACACTCATAAACTTAGTTTCGTTCTTCCGCATAATTTGATTTTCATTTTCGCTTAAAGTTGGAGTGTCATTCTTTCGCAAAAAATTAATGTCATTCTCGCTTAAAATTTGTGTGTCCGATAAGGATCAAATTGTAAGTTTTCTTTTCGCGCTAATTTTGTGTCAATCACACTCAAAAACTTAGTTTCATTCTACCGCATAATTTGATTTTCATTCACGTTTAAAATTGGAGTGTTGTTCTCTCGCATAATTTGATTTTCATTCTCGCTTAAAATTGGAGAGTAGTTCTCGCACAAAAAATAATGTCATTCTCGTTCAAAATTCGTGTATCCTAATCGCTTAATTGTAAGTTTTCTTCTCGCGCTAATTTTTGTGTCACTCACACTCAGAAATTTAGTTTCATTCTCTCGCATAATTTGATTTTCATTCTCGCTTAAAATTGGAGTGTTGTTTTCCCGCATTATTTGATTTTCACTCTAGCTTAAAATTAGTGTCGTTCTCGCGCAAAAAATTAATGTCATTCTCGTTCAAAATTCGTGTGCCCTAATCGCTAAAATTGTATGTATTGTACTCGCTTTAAATTTTGTGTCAATCACACTCATAAACTTTGTTTCGTTCTTCCGCATATTTTGATTTTCATTTTCGCTTAAATTTGGAAAAAATTAAATTTCGCAAAAAATTAATGTCATTCTCGCTTAAAATTCGTGTGTCCGATAGGGATCAAACTGTAAGTTTTCTTTTCGCGCTAATTTTGTGTCAATCACACTCAAAAACTTAGTTTCATTCTACCGCATAATTTGATTTTCATTCACGTTTAAAATTGGAGTGTTGTTCTCCCGCATAATTTGATTTTCATTCTCGCTTAAAATTGGAGTGTAGTTCTCGCACAAAAAATAATGCCATTCTCGTTCAAAATTCGTGTATCCCAATCGCTTAATTGTAAGTTTTCTACTCGCGCTAATTTGTGTGTCACTCACACTCAAAAACTTAGTTTCATTCTACCGCATAATTTGATTTTCATTCTCGCTTGAAATTGGAGTGTTGTTCTCCCGCTTATTTTGATTTTCATTCTCGCTCAAAATGGGAGAAATTAGTGTCAATCTCGTTCAAAATCCGTGTGCCCTAATCGCTCAAATTGTATGTATAGTTCTCGCGCTAAATTTTGTGTCATTCACACTCAAAAACTTAGTTTCCCTTTCCCGTATAATGTCATTTTTATTCTCGCTTAAAATTGGAGTGTAATTCTCGCGCAAAAAATTAGTGTCAATCTCGTTCAAAATCCGTGTGCCCTAATCGCTCAAATTGTATGTATAGTTCTCGCGCTAAATTTTATGTCATTCTTGTTCAAAATCCGTGTGCTCTTATCGCTCAATTTGTAAATTTTCTTCTTGCGCTAAATTTTGTGTCATTCACACTCAAAAACTTAGTTTCGTTCGTCCGCATAATTTGATGTTCATTCTAGCTTGAAAATGGAGTGTCGTTTTCGAGCAAAAAATTGTGTCATTCTCGTTCAAAATTCGTGTATCCTAATTGCTTAATTGTAAGTTTTCTTCTCGCGCTAAGTTTTGTGTCAATCACACTATAAAAATCATTCTCTCGCATAATTTGATTTTCATTCTCGCTTAAAATTGGAGTGTTGTTTTCCCACATTATTTGATTTTCATTCTCGCTTAAAATTGGAGTGTAGTTCTCGCACAAAAAATAATGCCATTCTCGTTCAAAATTCGTGTGTCTTAGTCGCTCAAATTGTAAGTTTTCTTTTCGAGCTAAATTTTGTGTCAATCACACTATAAAAATCATTATCTCTCTTCATTCTCTGGCATAAATTGATTTTCATTCTCGCTTAAAATTGGAGTGTTGTTTTCCCGCATTATTTGATTTTCACTCTAGCTTAAAATTAGTGTCGTTCTCGAGCAAAAAATTGTGTCATTCTCGTTCAAAATTCGTGTATCCTAATTGCTTAATTGTAAGTTTTCTTCTCGCGCTAAGTTTTGTGTCAATCACACTATAAAAATCATTCTCTCGCATAATTTGATTTTCATTCTCGCTTAAAATTGGAGTGTTGTTTTCCCGCATTATTTGATTTTCACTCTAGCTTAAAATTAGTGTCGTTCTCGCGCAAAAAATTAATGTCATTCTCGTTCAAAATTTGTGTGTCCGATAAGGATCAAATTGTAAGTTTTCTTTTCGCGCTAATTTTGTGTTAATCACACTCAAAAACTTAGTTTCATTCTACCGCATAATTTGATTTCCATTCACGTTTAAAATTGGAGTGTTGTTCTCCCGCATTATTTGATTTTCATTCTAGCTTAAAGTTGGAGTGTCGTTCTCCCGCAAAAAATTAATGTCAATCTCGTTTAAAATTTGTGGGCCCTAATCGCTCAAATTGTATGTATTGTTCTCGCACTAAATTTTGTGTCAATCACACTCAAAAACTTAGTTTCGTTCGTCCGCATAATTTGATGTTCATTCTAGCTTGAAAATGGAGTGTCGTTCTCGAGCAAAAAATTGTGTCATTCTCGTTCAAAATTCGTGTATCCTAATTGCTTAATTGTAAGTTTTCTTCTCGCGCTAATTTTTGTGTCACTAACACTCAGAAATTTATTTTCATTCTCTCACATAATTTAATTTTCATTCTCGCTTAAAATTGGAGTGTTGTTCTCCCGCATTATTTAATTTTCATTCTAGCTTAAAATTGGAGTGTCGTTCTCCCGCAAAAAATTAATGTCAATCTCGTTTAAAATTTGTGGGCCCTAATCGCTCAAATTGTATGTATTGTTCTCGCGCTAAATTTTGTATCAATCACAATCATAAACTTAGTTTTGTTCTTCCGCATATTTTGATTTTCATTCTCGATTAAACTTGAACTGTTCTCGCCCAAAAAAATAATGTCACGTGTGTCCTAGTCGCTCAAATTGTAAGTTTTCTTTTCGCGCTAAATTTTGTGTCAATCACACTATAAAAATCATTATCTCTCTTCATTCTCTGGCATAAATTGATTTTCATTCTCGCTTAAAATTGGAGTGTTGTTTTCCCGCATTATTTGATTTTCACTCTAGCTTAAAATTAGTGTCGTTCTCGCGCAAAAAATTAATGTCATTCTCGTTCAAAATTCGTGTGCCCTAATCGCTAAAATTGTATGCATTGTACTCGCTTTAAATTTTGTGTCAATCACACTCATAAACTTAGTTTCGTTCTTCCGCATATTTTGATTTTCATTTAATTCACTTAAATTTGGAAAAAATTAAATTTCGCAAAAAATTAATGTCATTCTCGCTTAAAATTCGTGTGTCCGATAGGGATCAAACTGTAAGTTTTCTTTTCGCGCTAATTTTGTGTCAATCACACTCAAAAACTTAGTTTCATTCTACCGCATAATTTGATTTTCATTCACGTTTAAAATTGGAGTGTTGTTCTCCCGCATAATTTGATTTTCATTCTCGCTTAAAATTGGAGTGTAGTTCTCGCACAAAAAATAATGCCATTCTCGTTCAAAATTCGTGTATCCCAATCGCTTAATTGTAAGTTTTCTACTCGCGCTAATTTGTGTGTCACTCACACTCAAAAACTTAGTTTCATTCTACCGCATAATTTGATTTTCATTCTCGCTTGAAATTGGAGTGTTGTTCTTCCGCTTATTTTGATTTTCATTCACGCTCAAAATGGGAGAAATTAGTGTCAATCTCGTTCAAAATCCGTGTGCCCTAATCGCTCAAATTGTATGTATAGTTCTCGCGCTAAATTTTGTGTCATTCTTGTTCAAAATACGTGTGCTCTTATCGCTCAATTTGTAAATTTTCTTCTTGCGCTAAATTTTGTGTCATTCACACTCCAAAACTTAGTTTCGTTCGTCCGCATAATTTGATGTTCATTCTAGCTTGAAAATGGAGTGTCGTTCTCGAGCAAAAAATTGTGTCATTCTCGTTCAAAATTCGTGTATCCTAATTGCTTAATTGTAAGTTTTCTTCTCGCGCTAAATTTTGTGTCAATCACACTATAAAAATCATTCTCTCTCTTCATTCTCTCGCATAATTTGATTTTCATTCTCGCTTAAGATTGGAGTGTTGTTTTCCCGCATTATTTGATTTTCATTCTAGCTTGAAATTGGAGTGTTGTTCTCCCGCTTATTTTGATTTTCATTCTCGCTCAAAATGGGAGAAATTAGTGTCAATCTCGTTCAAAATCCGTGTGCCCTAATCGCTCAAATCTCGCGCTAAATTTTGTGTCATTCTTGTTCAAAATACGTGTGCTCTTATCGCTCAATTTGTAAATTTTCTTCTTGCGCTAAATTTTGTGTCATTCTTGTTCAAAATACGTGTGCACTTATCGCTCAATTTGTAAATTTTCTTCTTGCGCTAAATTTTGTGTCAATCACACTATAAAAATCATTCTCTCTCTTCATTCTCTCGCATAATTTGATTTTCATTCTCGCTTAAGATTGGAGTGTTGTTTTCCCGCACTATTTGATTTTCATTCTAGCTTAAAGTTGGAGTGTCGTTCTCCCGCAAAAAATTAATGTCAATCTCGTTTAAAATTTGTGGGCCCTAATCGCTCAAATTGTATGTATTGTTCTCGCGCTAAATTTTGTGTCAATCACACTCAAAAACTTAGTTTCGTTCGTCCGCATAATTTGATGTTTATTCTAGCTTGAAAATGGAGTGTCGTTCTCGAGCAAAAAATTGTGTCATTCTCGTTCAAAATTCGTGTATCCTAATCGCTTAATTGTAAGTTTTCTTCTCGCGCTAATTTTTGTGTCACTCACAGTCAGAAATTTAGTTTCATTCTCTCGCATAATTTGATTTTCATTCTCGCTTAAAATTAGAGTGTTGTTTTCCCGCATTATTTGATTTTCATTCTCGCTTAAAATTGGAGTGTAGTTTTCGCACAAAAAATAATGTCATTCTCGTTTAAAATTCGTGAATCCTAATCGCTTAATTGTAAGTTTTCTTCTCGCGCTAATTTTTGTGTCACTCACACTCAGAAATTAGTTTCATTCTCTCGCATAATTTGATTTCATTCTCGCTTAAAATTGGAGTGTTGTTTTCCCGCATTATTTGATTTTCATTCTCGCTTAAAATTGGAGTGTAGTTCTCGCACAAAAAATAATGTCATTCTCGTTTAAAATTCGTGTGTCCTAGTTGCTCAAATTGTAAGTTTTCTTTTCGCGCTAAATTTTGTGTCAATCACACTATAAAAATCATTCTCTCTCTTCATTCTCTGGCATAATTTGATTTTCATTCTCGCTTAAAATTGGAGTGTTGTTTTCCCGCATTATTTGATTTTCATTCTAGCTTAAAATTAGTGTCGTTCTCGCGCAAAAAATTAATGTCATTCTCGTTCAAAATTCGTGTGCCCTAATCGCTATAATTGTATGTATTGTACTCGCTTTAAATTTTGTGTCAATCACACTCATAAACTTAGTTTCGTTCTTCCGCATAATTTGATTTTCATTTTCGCTTAAATTTGGAGTGTCATTCTTTCGCAAAAAATTAATGTCATTCTCGCTTAAAATTCGTGTGTCCGATTAGGATCAAATTGTAAGTTTTCTTTTCGCGCTAATTTTGTGTCAATCACACTCAAAACTAGTTTTCATAATTTTACAGCATAATTTGATTTTCATTCACGTTTAAAATTGGAGTGTTGTTCTCCCGCATAATTTGATTTTCATTCTCGCTTAAAATTGGAGTATAGTTCTCGCACAAAAAATAATGTCATTCTCGTTCAAAATTCGTGTATACTAATCGCTTAATTGTTAGTTTTCTTCTCGCGCTAATTTTTGTGTCACTCACACTCAGAAATTTAGTTTCATTCTCTCGCATAATTTGATTTTCATTCTCGCTTAAATTTGGAGTGTTGTTTTCCCGCATTATTTGAGTTTCATTCTCGCTTAAAATTGGAGTGTAGTTTTCGCACAAAAAATAATGTCATTCTCGTTTAAAATTCGTGAATCCTAATCGCTTAATTGTAAGTTTTCTTCTCGCGCTAATTTTGTGTCACTCACACTCAGAAATTTAGTTTCATTCTCTCGCATAATTTGATTTTCATTCTCGCTTAAAATTGGAGTGTTGTTTTCCCGCATAATTTGATTTTCATTCTCGCTTAAAATTGGAGTGTAGTTCTCGCACAAAAATTAATGTCATTCTCGTTTAAAATTCGTGTGTCCTAGTCGCTCAAATTGTAAGTTTTCTTTTCGCGCTAAATTTTGTGTCAATCACACTATAAAAATCATTCTCTCTCTTCATTCTCTGGCATAATTTGATTTTATTCTCGCTTAAAATTGGAGTTTTGTTTTCCCGCATTATTTGATTTTCATTCTAGCTTAAACTTAGTGTCGTTCTCGCGCAAAAAATTAATGTCATTCTCGTTCAAAATTCGTGTGCCTTAATCGCTAAAATTGTATGTATTGTACTCACTTTAAATTTTGTGTCAATCACACTCAAAAACTTAGTTTCATTCTACCGCATAATTTGATTTTCATTCTCGCTTAAAATTGGAGTGTTGTTCTCCCGCTTATTTTGATTTTCATTCTCGCTCAAAATGGGAGAAATTAGTGTCAATCTCGTTCAAAATCCGTGTGCCCTAATCGCTCAAATTGTATGTATAGTTCTCGCGCTAAATTTTGTGTCATTCACACTCAAAAACTTAGTTTCCCTTTCCCGTATAATGTCATTTTTATTCTCGCTTAAAATTGGAGTGTCGTTCTCTCGCAAAAAATTAATGTCAATCTCGTTTAAAATTTGTGGGCCCTAATCGCTCAAATTGTATGTATTGTTCTCGCGCTAAATTTTGTGTCAATCACACTCAAAAACTTAGTTTCGTTCGTCCGCATAATTTGATGTTCATTCTAGCTTGAAAATGGGGTGTCGTTCTCGAGCAAAAAATTGTGTCATTCTCGTTCAAAATTCGTGTGCCCTAATCGCTAAAATTGTATGTATTGTACTCGCTTTAAATTTTGTGTCAATCACACTCATAAACTTCCGCATAATTTCGTTCTTCCGCATAATTTGATTTTCATTTTCGCTTAAATTTGGAGTGTCATTCTTTCGCAAAAAATTAATGTCATTCTCGCTTAAAAATCGTGTGTCCGATAAGGATCAAATTGTAAGTTTTCTTTTCGCGCTAATTTTGTGTCAATCACACTCAAAAACTTAGTTTCATTCTAAAGCATAATTTGATTTTCATTCACGTTTAAAATTGGAGTGAAGTTCTCGCACAAAAAATAATGTCATTCTCGTTTAAAATTCGTGTGTCCTAGTCGCTCAAATTGTAAGTTTTCTTTTCGCGCTAAATTTTGTGTCAATCACACTATAAAAATCATTCTCTCTCTTCATTCTCTGGCATAATTTGATTTTCATTCTCGCTTAAAATTGGAGTGTTGTTTTCCCGCATTATTTGATTTTCATTCTAGCTTAAAATTAGTGTCGTTCTCGCGCAAAAAATTAATGTCATTCTCGTTCAAAATTCGTGTGCCCTAATCGCTATAATTGTATGTATTGTACTCGATTTAAATTTTGTGTCAATCACACTCAAAAACTTAGTTTCGTTCGTCCGCATAATTTGATGTTCATTCTAGCTTAAAAATGGGGTGTCGTTCTCGAGCAAAAAATTGTGTCATTCTCGTTCAAAATTCGTGTGCCCTAATCGCTATAATTGTATGTATTGTACTCGATTTAAATTTTGTGTCAATCACACTCAAAAACTTAGTTTCGTTCGTCCGCATAATTTGATGTTCATTCTAGCTTGAAAATGGGGTGTCGTTCTCGAGCAAAAAATTAATGTCATTCTCGTTCAAAATTCGTGTGCCCTAATCGCTATAATTGTATGTATTGTACTCGATTTAAATTTTGTGTCAATCACACTCAAAAACTTAGTTTCGTTCGTCCGCATAATTTGATGTTCATTCTAGCTTGAAAATGGAGTGTCGTTCTCGAGCAAAAAATTGTGTCATTCTCGTTCAAAATTCGTGTATCCTAATCGCTTAATTGTAAGTTTTCTTCTCGCGCTAATTTTTGTGTCACTCACACTCAGAAATTTAGTTTCATTCTCTCGCATAATTTGATTTTCATTCTCGCTTAAAATTGGAGTGTTGTTTTCCCGCATTATTTGATTTTCATTCTCGCTTAAAATTGAAGTGTAGTTTTCGCACAAAAAATAATGTCATTCTCGTTTAAAATTCGTGAATCCTAATCGCTTAATTGTAAGTTTTCTTCTCGCGCTAATTTTTGTGTCACTCACACTCAGAAATTTAGTTTCATTCTCTCGCATAATTTGATTTTCATTCTCGCTTAAAATTGGAGTGTTGTTTTCCCGCATTATTTGATTTTCATTCTCGCTTAAAATTGGAGTGTAGTTCTCGCACAAAAAATAATTCTCGTTTAAAATTCGTGTGTCCTAGTTGCTCAAATTGTAAGTTTTCTTTTCGCGCTAAATTTTGTGTCAATCACACTATAAAAATCATTCTCTCTCTTCATTCTCTGGCATAATTTGATTTTCATTCTCGCTTAAAATTGGAGTGTTGTTTTCCCGCATTATTTGATTTTCATTCTAGCTTAAAATTAGTGTCGTTCTCGCGCAAAAAATTAATGTCATTCTCGTTCAAAATTCGTGTGCCCTAATCGCTATAATTGTATGTATTGTACTCGCTTTAAATTTTGTGTCAATCACACTCATAAACTTAGTTTCGTTCTTCCGCATAATTTGATTTTCATTTTCGCTTAAATTTGGAGTGTCATTCTTTCGCAAAAAATTAATGTCATTCTCGCTTAAAATTCGTGTGTCCGATTAGGATCAAATTGTAAGTTTTCTTTTCGCGCTAATTTTGTGTCAATCACACTCAAAAACTTAGTTTCATAATTTTACAGCATAATTTGATTTTCATTCACGTTTAAAATTGGAGTGTTGTTCTCCCGCATAATTTGATTTTCATTCTCGCTTAAAATTGGAGTATAGTTCTCGCACAAAAAATAATGTCATTCTCGTTCAAAATTCGTGTATACTAATCGCTTAATTGTTAGTTTTCTTCTCGCGCTAATTTTTGTGTCACTCACACTCAGAAATTTAGTTTCATTCTCTCGCATAATTTGATTTTCATTCTCGCTTAAATTTGGAGTGTTGTTTTCCCGCATTATTTGATTTTCATTCTCGCTTAAAATTGGAGTGTAGTTTTCGCACAAAAAATAATGTCATTCTCGTTTAAAATTCGTGAATCCTAATCGCTTAATTGTAAGTTTTCTTCTCGCGCTAATTTTTGTGTCACTCACACTCAGAAATTTAGTTTCATTCTCTCGCATAATTTGATTTTCATTCTCGCTTAAAATTGGAGTGTTGTTTTCCCGCATAATTTGATTTTCATTCTCGCTTAAAATTGGAGTGTAGTTCTCGCACAAAAATTAATGTCATTCTCGTTTAAAATTCGTGTGTCCTAGTCGCTCAAATTGTAAGTTTTCTTTTCGCGCTAAATTTTGTGTCAATCACACTATAAAAATCATTCTCTCTCTTCATTCTCTGGCATAATTTGATTTTTATTCTCGCTTAAAATTGGAGTTTTGTTTTCCCGCATTATTTGATTTTCATTCTAGCTTAAACTTAGTGTCGTTCTCGCGCAAAAAATTAATGTCATTCTCGTTCAAAATTCGTGTGCCTTAATCGCTAAAATTGTATGTATTGTACTCACTTTAAATTTTGTGTCAATCACACTCAAAAACTTAGTTTCATTCTACCGCATAATTTGATTTTCATTCTCGCTTAAAATTGGAGTGTTGTTCTCCCGCTTATTTTGATTTTCATTCTCGCTCAAAATGGGAGAAATTAGTGTCAATCTCGTTCAAAATCCGTGTGCCCTAATCGCTCAAATTGTATGTATAGTTCTCGCGCTAAATTTTGTGTCATTCACACTCAAAAACTTAGTTTCCCTTTCCCGTATAATGTCATTTTTATTCTCGCTTAAAATTGGAGTGTCGTTCTCTCGCAAAAAATTAATGTCAATCTCGTTTAAAATTTGTGGGCCCTAATCGCTCAAATTGTATGTATTGTTCTCGCGCTAAATTTGTGTCAATCACACTCAAAAACTTAGTTTCGTTCGTCCGCATAATTTGATGTTCATTCTAGCTTGAAAATGGGGTGTCGTTCTCGAGCAAAAAATTGTGTCATTCTCGTTCAAAATTCGTGTGCCCTAATCGCTAAAATTGTATGTATTGTACTCGCTTTAAATTTTGTGTCAATCACACTCATAAACTTCCGCATAATTTCGTTCTTCCGCATAATTTGATTTTCATTTTCGCTTAAATTTGGAGTGTCATTCTTTCGCAAAAAATTAATGTCATTCTCGCTTAAAAATCGTGTGTCCGATAAGGATCAAATTGTAAGTTTTCTTTTCGCGCTAATTTTGTGTCAATCACACTCAAAAACTTAGTTTCATTCTAAAGCATAATTTGATTTTCATTCACGTTTAAAATTGGAGTGAAGTTCTCGCACAAAAAATAATGTCATTCTCGTTTAAAATTCGTGTGTCCTAGTCGCTCAAATTGTAAGTTTTCTTTTCGCGCTAAATTTTGTGTCAATCACACTATAAAAATCATTCTCTCTCTTCATTCTCTGGCATAATTTGATTTTCATTCTCGCTTAAAATTGGAGTGTTGTTTTCCCGCATTATTTGATTTTCATTCTAGCTTAAAATTAGTGTCGTTCTCGCGCAAAAAATTAATGTCATTCTCGTTCAAAATTCGTGTGCCCTAATCGCTATAATTGTATGTATTGTACTCGATTTAAATTTTGTATCAATCACACTCAAAAACTTAGTTTCGTTCGTCCGCATAATTTGATGTTCATTCTAGCTTAAAAATGGGGTGTCGTTCTCGAGCAAAAAATTGTGTCATTCTCGTTCAAAATTCGTGTGCCCTAATCGCTATAATTGTATGTATTGTACTCGATTTAAATTTTGTGTCAATCACACTCAAAAACTTAGTTTCGTTCGTCCGCATAATTTGATGTTCATTCTAGCTTGAAAATGGGGTGTCGTTCTCGAGCAAAAAATTAATGTCATTCTCGTTCAAAATTCGTGTGCCCTAATCGCTATAATTGTATGTATTGTACTCGATTTAAATTTTGTGTCAATCACACTCAAAAACTTAGTTTCGTTCGTCCGCATAATTTGATGTTCATTCTAGCTTGAAAATGGAGTGTCGTTCTCGAGCAAAAAATTGTGTCATTCTCGTTCAAAATTCGTGTATCCTAATCGCTTAATTGTAAGTTTTCTTCTCGCGCTAATTTTTGTGTCACTCACACTCAGAAATTTAGTTTCATTCTCTCGCATAATTTGATTTTCATTCTCGCTTAAAATTGGAGTGTTGTTTTCCCGCATTATTTGATTTTCATTCTAGCTTAAAATTAGTGTCGTTCTCGCGCAAAAAATTAATGTCATTCTCGTTCAAAATTCGTGTGCCCTAATCGCTATAATTGTATGTATTGTACTCGCTTTAAATTTTGTGTCAATCACACTCATAAACTTAGTTTCGTTCTTCCGCATAATTTGATTTTCATTTTCGCTTAAATTTGGAGTGTCATTCTTTCGCAAAAAATTAATGTCATTCTCGCTTAAAAATCGTGTGTCCGATAAGGATCAAATTGTAAGTTTTCTTTTCGCGCTAATTTTGTGTCAATCACACTCAAAAACTTAGTTTCATTCTAAAGCATAATTTGATTTTCATTCACGTTTAAAATTGGAGTGTTGTTCTCCCGCATAATTTGATTTTCATTCTCGCTTAAACTTGAACTGTAGTTCTCGTGCAAATAATTTGTGTTAATCTCGTTCAAAATTCGTGTATCCTAATCGCTTAATTGTAAGTTTTCTTCTCGCGCTAATTTTTGTGTCACTCACACTCAGATATTTAGTTTCATTCTCTCGCATAATTTGATTTTCATTCTCGCTTAAAATTGGAGTGTTGTTTTCCCGCATTATTTGATTTTCATTCTCGCTTAAACTTGAACTGTAGTTCTCGCACAAAAAATAATGTCATTCTCGTTCAAAATTCGTGTATCCTAATCGCTTAATTGTAAGTTTTCTTCTCGCGCTAATTTTTGTGTCACTCACACTCAGACATTTAGTTTCATTCTCTCGCATAATTTGATTTTCATTCTCGCTTAAAATTGGAGTGTTGTTTTCCCGCATTATTTGATTTTCATTCTCGCTTAAAATTGGAGTGTAGTTCTCGCACAAAAAATAATGTCATTCTCGTTTAAAATTCGTGTGTCCTAGTCGCTCAAATTGTAAGTTTTCTTTTCGCGCTAAATTTTGTGTCAATCACACTATAAAAATCATTCTCTCTCTTCATTCTCTGGCATAATTTGATTTTCATTCTCGCTTAAAATTGGAGTGTTGTTTTCCCGCATTATTTGATTTTCATTCTAGCTTAAAAGTGGAGTGTCGTTCTCCCGCAAAAAATTAATGTCAATCTCGTTTAAAATTTGTGGGCCCTAATCGCTCAAATTGTATGTATTGTTCTCGCGCTAAATTTTGTGTCAATCACACTCAAAAACTTAGTTTTGTTCGTCCGCATAATTTGATTTTCATTCTAGTTTAAAATTGTGTGTAGTTCTTGCGCAAAAAAATAATGTCATTCTCGCTTAAAATTCGTGTGTCCTAGTCGCTCAAATTGTAAGTTTTCTTTTCCCGCTAAATTTTGTGTCAATCACACTATAAAAATCATTCTCTCTCTTCATTCTCTCGCATAATTTGATTTTCATTTTCGCTTAAAATTGGAGTGTTGTTTTCTCGCATTATTTGATTTTCATTCTAGCTCAAAATTGGAGTTTCGTTTAAAATTTGTGGGCCCTAATCGCTAAACTTGTATGTATTGTACTCGCTTTAAATTTTGTGTCAATCACACTCATAAACTTAGTTTTGTTCTTCCGCATAATTTGATTTTCATTCTAGCTTAAAATTGTGTGTAGTTCTTGCGCAAAAAAATAATGTCATTCTCGCTTAAAATTCGTGTGTCCTAGTCGCTCAAATTGTAAGTTTTCTTTTCGCGCTAAATTTTGTGTCAATCACACTATAAAAGTCATTCTCTCTCTTCATTCTCTCGCATAATTTGATTTTCATTTTCGCTTAAAATTGGAGTGTTGTTTTCCCGCATTATTTGATTTTCATTCTAGCTTAAAATTGGAGTTTCGTTTAAAATTTGTGGGCCCTAATCGCTCAAATTGTATGTATTGTACTCGCTTTAAATTTTGTGTCAATCACACTCAGAAATTTAGTTTCATTCTCTCGCATAATTTGATTTTCATTCTCGCTAAAATTGGAGTGTAGTTCTCCCGCATTATTTGATTTTCATTCTAGCTTAAAATTGGAGTTTCGTTAAAAATTTGTGGGCCCTAATCGCTCAAATTGTATGTATTGTACTCGCTTTAAATTTTGTGTCAATCACACTCAGAAATTTAGTTTCATTCTCCCGCATAATTTGATTTTCATTCAATTTGAAAATTTTTTTGAATTTTTAATTCAAAAACTTAGTTTCGTTCTTCCGCATAATTGGATTTTCATTCTAGCTTAAAATTGTGTGTAGTTCTCGCGCAAAAAAATAATGTCATTCTCGTTTAAAATTCGTGTGTCCTAATCGCTTAATTGTAAGTTTTCTTCTCGCGCAAATTTTTGTGTCACTCACACTCAGAAATTTAGTTTCATTCTCTCGCATAATTTGATTTTCATTCTCGCTTAAAATTGGAGTGTTGTTTTCCCGCATTATTTGATTTTCATTCTAGCTTAAAATTGGAGTGTCGTTCTCCCGCAAAAAATTAATGTCAATCTCGTTTAAAATTTGTGGGCCCTAATCGCTCAAATTGTATGTATTGTTCTCGCGCTAAATTTTGTGTCAATCACACTCAAAAGCTTAGTTTTGTTCGTCCGCATAATTTGATGTTCATTCTAGCTTGAAAATGGAGTGTCGTTCTCGAGCAAAAAATTGTGACATTCTCGTTCAAAATCCGTGTGCCCTAATCGCTAAAATTGTATGTATTGTACTCGCTTTAAATTTTGTGTCAATCACACTCATAAACTTAGTTTTGTTCTTCCGCATAATTTGATTTTCATTCTAGCTTAAAATTGTGTGTAGTTCTTGCGCAAAAAAATAATGTCATTCTCGCTTAAAATTCGTGTGTCCTAGTCGCTCAAATTGTAAGTTTTCTTTTCCCTCTAAATTTTGTGTCAATCACACTATAAAAATCATTCTCTCTCTTCATTCTCTCGCATAATTTGATTTTCATTTTCGCTTAAAATTGGAGTGTTGTTTTCCCGCATTATTTGATTTTCATTCTAGCTTAAAATTGGAGTTTCGTTTAAAATTTGTGGGCCCTAATCGCTCAAATTGTATGTATTGTACTCGCTTTAAATTTTGTGTCAATCACACTCAGAAATTTAGTTTCATTCTCTCGCATAATTTGATTTTCATTCTCGCTAAAATTGGAGTGTAGTTCTCCCGCATTATTTGATTTTCATTCTAGCTTAAAATTGGAGTTTCGTTAAAAATTTGTGGGCCCTAATCGCTCAAATTGTATGTATTGTTCTAGCGATAAATTTTGTGTCAATCCCACTCAAAAACTTAGTTTCATTCTTCCGCATAATTTGATTTTCATTCTAGCTTGAAAATGGAGTGTCGTTCCCGATCAAAAAATTGTCTCATTCTCGTTCAAAATCCGTGTGCTCTTATCGCTCAATTTGTAAATTTTCTTCTTGCGCTAAATTTTGTGTCATTCACACTCAAAAATTTCGTTTCGTTTTTGCGCATATTTTGATTTTCATTCTCGCTTAAACTTGAACTGTTCTCGCGCAAAAAAATAATGTCATTCTCTTTTAAAATTCTCGCTTAAAATTGGAGTGTTGTTTTCCTGCATTATTTGATTTTCATTCTAGCTTAAAATTAGTGTCGTTTTCGCGCAAAAAATTAATGTCATTCTCGTTCAAAATTTGTGTGCCCTAATCGCTAAAATTGTATGTATTGTACTCGCTTTAAATTTTGTGTCAATCACACTCATAAACTTAGTTTCGTTCTTCCGCATAATTTGATTTTCATTTTCGCTTAAATTTGGAGTGTCATTCTTTCGCAAAAAATTAATGTCATTCTCGCTTAAAATTCGTGTGTCCGATAAGGATCAAATTGTAAGTTTTCTTTTCGCGCTAATTTTGTGTCAATCACACTCAAAAACTTAGTTTCATTCTACAGCATAATTTGATTTTCATTCACGTTTAAAATTGGAGTGTTGTTCTCCCGCATAATTTGATTTTCATTCTCGCTTAAAATTGGAGTGTAGTTCTCGCACAAAAAATAATGTCATTCTCGTTCAAAATTCATGTATACTAATCGCTTAATTGTAAGTTTTCTTCTCGCGCTAATTTTTGTGTCACTCACACTCAGAAATTTAGTTTCATTCTCTCGCATAATTTGATTTTCATTCTCGCTTAAAAATGGGGTGTCGTTCTCGAGCAAAAAATTGTTTCATTCTCGTTCAAAATCCGTGTGCCCTAATCGCTAAAATTGTATGTATTGTACTCGCTTTAAATTTTGTGTCAATCACACTCATAAACTTAGTTTTGTTCTTCCGCTTAATTTGATTCATTCTATCTTAAAATTGTGTGTAGTTCTTGCGCAAAAAAAATAATGTCTCGTTCTCGTTCAAAATTCGTGTATCCTAATCGCTTAATTGTAAGTTTTCTTCTCGCGCTAATTTTTGTGTCACTCACACTCAGAAATTTAGTTTCATTCTCTCGCATAATTTGATTTTGATTCTCGCTTAAAATTGGAGTGTTGTTCTCCCGCATTATTTAATTTTCATTCTAGCTTAAAATTGGAGTGTCGTTCTCCCGCAAAAAATTAATGTCAATCTCGTTTAAAATTTGTGGGCCCTAATCGCTCAAATTGTATGTATTGTACTCGCTTTAAATTTTGTGTCAATCACACTCAGAAATTTAGTTTCATTCTCTCGCATAATTTGATTTTCATTCTCGCTAAAATTGGAGTGTTGTTCTCCCGCATTATTTGATTTTCATTCTAGTTTAAAATTGGAGTTTCGTTAAAAATTTGTGGGCCCTAATCGCTCACACTGTATGTATTGTTCTCGCGATAAATTTTGTGTCAATCGCACTCAAAAACTTAGTTTCGTTCTTCCGCATAATTTGATTTTCATTCTAGCTTGAAAATGGAGTGTCGTTCTCGAGCAAAAAAATAATGTCATTCTCGGTGTGTCCTAGTGGCTCAAATTGTAAGTTTTCTTATCGCGCTAAATTTTGTGTCAATCACACTCAAAAACTTAGTTTCGTTCTTCCGCATAATTTGATTATCATTCTAGCTTAAAATTGAGTGTAGTTCTCGCGCAAAAAATTAATGTCATTCTCGTTCAAATTCGTGTGTTCTAATCGCTTAATTGTAAGTTTTCTTCTCGCGCTATCTTTTGTATCAATCACACTCAGAAATTTAGTTTCATTGTCTCGCATAATTTGATTTTCATTCTCGCTAAAATTGGAGTGTTGTTCTCCCGCATTATTTGATTTTCATTCTAGCTTGAATATGGAGTGTCGTTCTCGAGCAAAAAATTGTGTCATTCTCGTTCAAAATCCGTGTGCCCTAATCGCTAAAATTGTATGTATTGTACTCGCTTTAAATTTCGTGTCAATCACACTCATAAACTTAGTTTCGTTCTTCAGCATAATTTGATTTTCATTCTCGCTTAAAATTGAGTGTAGTTCTCGCGCAAAAAAATAATGTCATTCTCGGTTAAAATTCGTGTGTCCTGTGGCTCAAATTGTATGTATTGTTCTCGCGATAAATTTTGTGTCAATCACACTCAAAAACTTAGTTTCGTTCTTCCGCATAATTTGATTTTCACTCTAGCTTGAAAATGGAGTGTCGTTCTCGAGCAAAAAATTGTGTCATTCTCGTTCAAAATCCGTGTGCCCTAATCGCTAAAATTGTATGTATTGTACTCGCTTTAAATTTCGTGTCAATCACACTGATAAACTTAGTTTCGTTCTTCCGCATAATTTGATTTTCATTCTCGCTTAAATTTGGAGTGTCATTGTTTCGCAAAAAATTAATGTCATTCTCGCTTAAAATTCGTGTGTCCGATAAGTATCAAATTGTAAATTTTCTTATCGCGCTAAATTTTGTGTCAACGCACGTGCGAAGTCAAAGAAAATTTAACACGTGTTAATTCTAAAAATTTATTGTGCTTAATTGTGAATAAAACAATATAGAAAGCCAAAATTATAAAAAACTTAAAAAAAAAACACTTTCTAGTGAGAATTGTAAAAAAAAAAAAAAATAATAAAAAATCCAAAAACACTTAAAAATGGATGACGATGTGAGTGACGACGGTGATGAACGCCACTTGACCTGGCAAAGTGTTCCCAGCAAACAATCGCATAACCGTCATGCGGAAAATTCACCAAAAGCCATAAGGAATAAAAAACCATTTGTGGCCGATAAACCAACAACATCCCGTAATGCAACGTCTGCAAATAAGTTTGCAGCTTTAGAAGTAGACGAAGAAGAACCATCTA
Source organism: Coelopa frigida (assembly GCA_017309665.1). Lineage (NCBI taxonomy): Eukaryota > Metazoa > Arthropoda > Insecta > Diptera > Coelopidae > Coelopa > Coelopa frigida. The sequence continues at coordinate 61,405 of JAFDUT010000039.1, read as the reverse complement.
CAGAAGTTATGAGTGCAGCTGGAGCTCCTAAGCCTCCTCCTATATTTATTCCTAGTGTTAAAGATATTTGTGCTATGATAAGTAATATTTGTACTATTATACCTAATAATGAATTTACTTATAAATCACTTAAGGATGATCAAGTTAGGTTAATGATAAAAACTGTTGATTCATATAGAAAAATTATTAAATACTTTGATACAAGCAAGCTAATTTTCCACACCTATCAACTAAAACAAGAGAGAGCATATAGAGTAGTTATTAAGGGTTTACATCACTCAACACCAATTGATGACATTAAAGATGATCTGCTGTCAAATGGTCACGAAGCTAGAAATGTTACCAACATCAAAAGCCGCGTGACGAAAAATCCCTTATCTATGTTTTTTGTCGATCTAACTCCAAATACAAATAATAAAGCAGTTTATGATATTGTACATATTAATAACTGCATAGTTAAAATTGAGCCACCACTCAAAACCCATGAATTAATTCAATGCTATCGATGTCAACAATTTGGTCACACTAAATTCTATTGTAGTAAACCATATAGATGTGTTAAATGTGGACTTGATCACCCCACAGCTGAATGTAGGAAAGATATTAATTCACCACCGCGGTGTGTTCATTGTCTACAAAATCATACTGCGAATTATAAGGGATGTAAAGTCTACCAAGAGATTCTCCAAAAGAAATCGTCTAATATGATAAACAACAAAAAATTGGAAAATCATCGTAATACTCAATTCTCTTCTGTCCAGCAAGAATACATTAACGCAGACAATAGTAGTAATAAAGAAAATATCAACAATAACTTTAATAATATGTCTTTTGCGCAAGTGGTAAAAAATCAAAATAATAATGACATTATGAATAGGATTGAAGTAGCACTAAATAAGCAAATTGAATTAACCAATTCATTAATGAATATGATGTCAATACTTATTAATAAATTATGCAAATAGATCTTAGAATCGCAGCATGGAATGCCAATGGGCTTTCCCGTCATGCCCAAGAAATAGAAATGTTCTTGCATTTACATTTTATTGACATATTATTGATATCTGAATCTCATTTTACCTCTCGATCTCATTTAAAAATCAGAGGCTTTGATGTTATTTCTGCTAATCACCCAGATGATAAAGCGCATGCTGGTGCAGCTATAATAATAAAATCTACTTTAAAATTTGAAGTCATAGACGCTGTTTGTAAAACTTATCTTCAAGCTGCGGGAGTTAAAATCAAGTGTAACAATTTCGATATTTCAATTGTTGCTATTTATTGCCCTCCAAGATATAACATAAGCTGTTCACAATATGAAGCATTCTTTAAAAATCTTGGTGCTAAATTTATAGTTGGTGGAGATTATAACTCAAAACATCCTTGGTGGGGTTCAAGACTAGCTAATCCTAAGGGAAAAGAACTATTCAAATGCATATCAAACAATCATTACTCTACATTATCGACTGGTAGGCCCACATACTGGCCCAGTGACCCTAGAAAAATACCTGATTTGCTTGACTTCTTTGTTTACCATGGGATCGCGAACCACCTCCTAGATATCATAGATAATGATGATTTAAGTTCAGACCATTCAGCCATCATCATGAATTTTAATACGACGTTGAACACTTTAAACTGTAATTCCAACAAACTCTTTTCCTCAAAAACTGATATTAAATCCTTTCAATACTAGATAGATAAAAACATTAATCTTAATATAGCGTTAAAGTGTGGTAGCGAACTTGACAATGCAGTTGAAAACTTCACGAGTTTAATTCATGAAGCAGCCTTTTTATCAACACCAATCAATGAACCTATTCAAAATAATAACACTGTTATCATATCTAGTGAAATAAGAGAATTAATCAGAAATAAGAGGCGATTAAGAAGAATTTGGAAAATAAGCAGAAATCCGAGAGATAAAAGTAACCTTAATTTTGCATCAAATCAACTGAAACGACGACATCATGAAATTAAAAATGATTCTCTAGGAAATTATTTGAAAAATCTGAACTGTTGCAATAACGATGAGTACAAACTTTGGAGAGCTACTAAATATTTAAAACGTCCTAGAAAACGTAACGTTCCAATAAAAGACGCTAGCGGAACTTGGTGCAGATCAAGCTTGTCTAAAGTTAAGGCTTTTGCTGAACACTTAGAACAAAGTTTTCAACCATTTGATATAAATAACACTACCACCGATATTGTGAACTTTTTAGACATTCCCTGTCAAATTCTTGAAAAACAGCATATTATACCTAAATATCAATTTGGATTTCGAAGTAATCACGGCACACCTGAACAATGCCATCGTATCGTAAATGTCATTATTGATTCTCTGGAAACCAAAAAATATTGCTCTGGTGTGTTTTTGGATGTTCAGCAAGCTTTTGATCGAGTCTGGCATAGTGGTCTATTATTTAAGCTAAAAAAACTCCTTCCTGCTCCAGTTTACTTAGTATTAAAATCGTACTTAGAAAATCGTTGTTTTTATGTTAAAATCAATGATGAAACATCTGATATTAAGCAAATAAGAGCAGGTGTGCCACAAGGCAGTGTCTTAGGACCGGTTCTGTTTACGATCTTTACTTCAGACATGCCTATAACAGATTTGGTAACTACAGCTACATATGCTGATGACACTGCTGTACTTGCTTCAAATGAATCTGCAACTGTGGCTTCTAATCTAGTTCAATCTGCACTCAACAAAATTCAGTTATGGTTAACAACGTGGAATATTAAAATAAATACTTCAAAATCGGCTCATGTAACTTTCGCTTTAAAAAAAGGAAACTGCCCTACAGTTTTTCTAAATAACTCTGAAATTCCTAATTGTGACAGCATTAAATATCTAGGACTGCATCTCGATAGGAGGCTAACGTGGAAAAATCATATTAAAGCTAAACGTCTCCAGCTTAATTTGAAATCCAAAAGAATGTACTGGTTACTTAATCCAAAATCTGAATTAAGTCTTAATAATAAATTACTGCTCTATAAAACCATACTGAAACATATGGAATTCAATTATGGGGTACAGCAAGTAATTCAAATATTGAAATTTTACAACGTTTTCAATCCAAAATATTAAGGCAAATTACTAATGCACCTTGGTTTGTCACAAACATTCAAATCCATAAAGATCTCAATGTCTCTTTTGTTAAAAAAGAAATAAATAACTTCAGCGCAAGATACCTTATTAGACTTAGTAATCACACCAATACTCTAGCTATAAGACTTCTTGATGATACTAATGAAATTAAAAGATATCATACACTAGATTTACCATTTAGATAATAAGTATGTACATATAGCTATTTTAAGTTTGTTATTATTTTATATTTAAGTTGTTGTTAATGTTCATTTAAATATGTTTGTGCACGCTGTCGGTACTGGAGGGGTTGACCTTTTGTGGAATGGGCCTGGTGGAGTTTAATTCGCTGATACTATGTCTGGGTCCCCGTTCCAATTTGTAGTTGAAAATACTAATAAAACATAAATTTCTCAACAGAATCTCCTTTTTCTTTATTTCAATTTTTCTAGCAACTTACCCTGGCTACATGTGTTTTTAGAGTGACTCGGAAAAACTATGTCGGCCCGGATCTGATCCCGCCAACCACCGACTTTTTCCGAAGACATTCTGAGTTCTAAAATTCAACAGTACTAGAATAACAAAATTAGGAAACATAGAGATGACACTTAAATGAATACTCGGGTTCGGCTTAAACATTGCCGCCCGCCTTGCAGCATCACTGCAATAAATCAATTCAACATTAATTATAATTATTATATAATTCGTAATAGTTCAGTTATTATGGTTAAATTTATAAGATATGATAGGAACGTGAATAATTTGAAAAATTTGATCGATTCATGGTGCCTTTGTAGTCTTTATATTAAGCTGGCATATCCCACAGATCACCCATCCCCACTTCGTATCTTGGGCCATTAATTGATTCGCCAATCCCGGCATGATTCCGGATTTTATAATTCGAGTCCACACCTCAACGCCCAACACCAAATCGACCTCCCGACGCTGATGGAATGTTGGGGTCCGCTAGAGTTAGATTGAGTATGGCTCGGCCGAGCGAGCAGCGATGAATTCAGACGGAGTCGTTCGAGGCAAACGAGTGTCGACATACACTAAAAGGCGAATGCTATCAGTTCGGGCAGATTGCCCTCGTACTCGAATTGAGGTGGTCTCCCTACCACCAACCTGGAGGGTGGGCAAACGCATCGAACTCCATAGTCGAGGTGAGATTTGAGAGACTCCTTGGCTAGGATCAATCAAAGCTCGAACAGTCTGAGTTCGACCGATCGCCATCACCTTTATGATTGCTGTAGGGAACACAGATACCATTCGATTCATATTGTAGAGTCTTGTGAGGGTCGGAGATGATATCTGGCATCTACAATTCGTCTTTCCAACCCAGACGTGCGAGGTCTGGGTCTGGATAGCGTTCCAGCGCGTCGTCTATCTGGCCCAGACGGACGGAGTCTGGGTCCAGATGATGACTCCGATCGTCGTCTACGTGGCCCAGACGGACGGGGTCTGGGTCCAGATGACGAGTCCGATCGTCGTCTACGTGCCCAGACGGACGGGGTCTGGGTCCAGATGACGGAATAGGAGCCTGAAGATCTAGCTCAGACGGTCGAGGTCTGAGTCCAGATTGAAGCGAAGGACGGAATGGGCGCGTCTCGGCTAGCCAGGACCTGGTCCTAGTTCCATGGGATTGAGATGTTGCGGTCACATCATCTTCAGATTCGGATTCCATGAGCGAATTCCAGGAGGGTCTTAGATTCCGATGTCCTCCTCCGCCCTCGATCGCGCGTTCAGAATCGGTGTTTGATTGGGGTTCCTCATTCCTCAAATTCTCATCGTGCTGGTCAGGGTAGTGCAGAAGACTGTGGTGTCTTTCAGAACAGTACCGGCATGTATAATTGCTATAGCAATTTCTGGTGGCGTGGTGAGGACCTAAACAGTTCAGGCAGTAGCGATGCAACGCTACTGCCCGTAGTCTATGCTCAACTGACATTGCCCTAAATTGAGAACAATAACGAATTGAGTGGGAATGGTCACATAATCTGCAGTGGCTTGAGGGAGTCGTCTTCGACATCTGCATGGAGTTTCGATTGAAGCGACCCATATTCACTGCTAAGTAAGAGAAAAAGGAAAAGTAGACAAAACAAAAGGCATCGAATAACAATTCTAGTATTGTGGTAAAACAACGAGTTTAACTATTGGCCTAGTTATCGTACCCCTTGAGGTTCGTATATCCACCACTCTCACTCTTTCATCACTTCCTTCATGAATCTTTATCACTCTACCCAAACGCCACTCATGTAGAGGAATGTTTTCTTCTCGTATCACTACCAAATCATTAACTGCGAGATTTCTGCTCGGGTATTTCCATTTATAACGCTTATGGAGTTCCTTAAGGTACTCAGATTTCCATCGTTGGCAAAATTGTTGCTGGATAGCTTTGACTCTTTGCCACCGGTTTACGATGGATATTGGACTATCGGATAATTCTGGTTCAGCGCGGGATAGCAATGGGGTTCCGGCTAAAAAATGACCCGGAGTTAAAGGGTTTAACTCGTCCGAGCTTTCAGACATGGCGCTTAGGGGTCTCGAATTCAAACATGCTTCTATCCTAGACAATAATGTCGCAAACTCTTCGAATGTGTATTTCATACTGCCAGTCATCTTCTGGAAATGAGCCTTAAAGCTTTTTACACCGGCTTCCCAAAGGCCACCCATATGCGGCGCTCCGGCAGGATTGAAATGCCATTTTATCTCTTGGTGCGCGTACACTCTGGTGACCTCGCTGCCCACCGATTTGATGAATTTTTGAAAATCCTTTTTCAGCTCGCGTGAAGCGCCGACAAAATTTGTTCCATTATCTGAATAAATTTGAGAAGGACACCCTCTCCTAGATACGAATCGTGAAAATGCTGCAAGAAATGATGCCGTCGTGAGATCACTGGTTCCTTCCAGATGTATCGCCTTTGTGGCGAAGCACACGAATACACAAACATACCCTTTGGTTATGAGACATGCTCTACTGGTATAATTTTTAATTTCGAACGGTCCTGCGTAGTCCAGACCAGTTGTTGAGAACGCTCTGGATATCACCGTTCTTTCCGGAGGTAGGGCCGCCATAAGTTGTGATTGTTGTCTTTTCTTATGAAGTGTGCATATTTTACACTGATGGATAATTTACTTTATTAAGTTTTTTACTTTCGGTATCCAAAACTCCATCCTAGTTAATCTTAGGACTAGTTGGTTACCTCCGTGCAAGGAAATTCTGTGTACAAATTTAAGTATTAATCGTGCTAAGTAAGAGTTATAGGGTATAATGATCGGATGCTTTTCATCATAATTCAAGTCAGGACATTGAGCTAATCGTCCTCCGACTCGCAAAACCCCAAGAGTATCTATAAGGGATTCAACGGTAAAAGTTCACTTTTGCCACTGATTTTCCGTTGAGTGAGAAGCGCGTGATACTCATTAGGAAAATTGACTTTCTGAGATAAGACGATTAAGCGCATTTTTATCATCTTGATTTCATCGGGTGATAGCTCTAGTGATGAGTATTTGGACGTCCCTTTTAATCTAAAATAAAATCTAAAAACGTAGGCTAACACTCTTAGCGCTCTTGAGAAAGATGAAAATCTGACCAGAATATCATCGTGCTCTTCAAAAAAGATAAAGTGGGTTTTAATCGCTTTTTTCTCTTGGTCAGCATCTGGTAGTTCCTTTTCCTTCAAAGCTCGAACAGTCTGAGTTCGACCGATCGCCATCACCTTTATGATTGCTGTAGGGAACACAGATACCATTCGATTCATAATTGTAGAGTCTTGTGAGGGTCGGAGATGATATCTGGCATCTACAATTCGTCTTTCCAACCCAGACGTGCGAGGTCTGGGTCTGGATAGCGTTCCAGCGCGTCGTCTATCTGGCCCAGACGGACGGGGTCTGGGTCCAGATGATGACTCCGATCGTCGTCTACGTGGCCCAGACGGACGGGGTCTGGGTCCAGATGACGAGTCCGATCGTCGTCTACGTGGCCCAGACGGACGGGGTCTGGGTCCAGATGACGGAATAGGAGCCTGAAGATCTAGCTCAGACGGTCGAGGTCTGAGTCCAGATTGAAGCGAAGGACGGAATGGGCGCGTCTCGGCTAGCCAGGACCTGGTCCTAGTTCCATGGGATTGAGATGTTGCGGTCACATCATCTTCAGATTCGGATTCCATGAGCGAATTCCAGGAGGGTCTTAGATTCCGATGTCCTCCTCCGCCCTCGATCGCGCGTTCAGAATCGGTGTTTTGATTGGGGTTCCTCATTCCTCAAATTCTCATCGTGCTGGTCAGGGTAGTGCAGAAGACTGTGGTGTCTTTCAGAACAGTACCGGCATGTATAATTGCTATAGCAATTTCTGGTGGCGTGGTGAGGACCTAAACAGTTCAGAACAATAACGAATTGAGTGGGAATGGTCACATAATCTGCAGTGGCTTGAGGGAGTCGTCTTCGACATCTGCATGGAGTTTCGATTGAAGCGACCCATATTCACTGCTAAGTAAGAGAAAAAGGAAAAGTAGACAAAACAAAAGGCATCGAATAACAATTCTAGTATTGTGGTAAAACAACGAGTTTAACTATTGGCCTAGTTATCGTACCCCTTGAGGTTCGTATATCCACCACTCTCACTCTTTCATCACTTCCTTCATGAATCTTTATCACTCTACCCAAACGCCACTCATGTAGAGGAATGTTTTCTTCTCGTATCACTACCAAATCATTAACTGCGAGATTTCTGCTCGGGTATTTCCATTTATAACGCTTATGGAGTTCCTTAAGGTACTCAGATTTCCATCGTTGGCAAAATTGTTGCTGGATAGCTTTGACTCTTTGCCACCGGTTTACGATGGATATTGGACTATCGGATAATTCTGGTTCAGCGCGGGATAGCAATGGGGTTCCGGCTAAAAAATGACCCGGAGTTAAAGGGTTTAACTCGTCCGAGCTTTCAGACATGGCGCTTAGGGGTCTCGAATTCAAACATGCTTCTATCCTAGACAATAATGTCGCAAACTCTTCGAATGTGTATTTCATACTGCCAGTCATCTTCTGGAAATGAGCCTTAAAGCTTTTTACACCGGCTTCCCAAAGGCCACCCATATGCGGCGCTCCGGCAGGATTGAAATGCCATTTTATCTCTTGGTGCGCGTACACTCTGGTGACCTCGCTGCCCACCGATTTGATGAATTTTTGAAAATCCTTTTTCAGCTCGCGTGAAGCGCCGACAAAATTTGTTCCATTATCTGAATAAATTTGAGAAGGACACCCTCTCCTAGATACGAATCGTGAAAATGCTGCAAGAAATGATGCCGTCGTGAGATCACTGGTTCCTTCCAGATGTATCGCCTTTGTGGCGAAGCACACGAATACACAAACATACCCTTTGGTTATGAGACATGCTCTACTGGTATAATTTTTAATTTCGAACGGTCCTGCGTAGTCCAGACCAGTTGTTGAGAACGCTCTGGATATCACCGTTCTTTCCGGAGGTAGGGCCGCCATAAGTTGTGATTGTTGTCTTTTCTTATGAAGTGTGCATATTTTACACTGATGGATAATTTACTTTATTAAGTTTTTTACTTTCGGTATCCAAAACTCCATCCTAGTTAATCTTAGGACTAGTTGGTTACCTCCGTGCAAGGAAATTCTGTGTACAAATTTAAGTATTAATCGTGCTAAGTAAGAGTTATAGGGTATAATGATCGGATGCTTTTCATCATAATTCAAGTCAGGACATTGAGCTAATCGTCCTCCGACTCGCAAAACCCCAAGAGTATCTATAAAGGGATTCAACGGTAAAAGTTCACTTTTGCCACTGATTTTCCGTTGAGTGAGAAGCGCGTGATACTCATTAGGAAAATTGACTTTCTGAGATAAGACGATTAAGCGCATTTTTATCATCTTGATTTCATCGGGTGATAGCTCTAGTGATGAGTATTTGGACGTCCCTTTTAATCTAAAATAAAATCTAAAAACGTAGGCTAACACTCTTAGCGCTCTTGAGAAAGATGAAAATCTGACCAGAATATCATCGTGCTCTTCAAAAAAGATAAAGTGGGTTTTAATCGCTTTTTTCTCTTGGTCAGCATCTGGTAGTTCCTTTTCCTTCAAAGCTCGAACAGTCTGAGTTCGACCGATCGCCATCACCTTTATGATTGCTGTAGGGAACACAGATACCATTCGATTCATAATTGTAGAGTCTTGTGAGGGTCGGAGATGATATCTGGCATCTACAATTCGTCTTTCCAACCCAGACGTGCGAGGTCTGGGTCTGGATAGCGTTCCAGCGCGTCGTCTATCTGGCCCAGACGGACGGGGTCTGGGTCCAGATGATGACTCCGATCGTCGTCTACGTGGCCCAGACGGACGGGGTCTGGGTCCAGATGACGAGTCCGATCGTCGTCTACGTGGCCCAGACGGACGGGGTCTGGGTCCAGATGACGGAATAGGAGCCTGAAGATCTAGCTCAGACGGTCGAGGTCTGAGTCCAGATTGAAGCGAAGGACGGAATGGGCGCGTCTCGGCTAGCCAGGACCTGGTCCTAGTTCCATGGGATTGAGATGTTGCGGTCACATCATCTTCAGATTCGGATTCCATGAGCGAATTCCAGGAGGGTCTTAGATTCCGATGTCCTCCTCCGCCCTCGATCGCGCGTTCAGAATCGGTGTTTGATTGGGGTTCCTCATTCCTCAAATTCTCATCGTGCTGGTCAGGGTAGTGCAGAAGACTGTGGTGTCTTTCAGAACAGTACCGGCATGTATAATTGCTATAGCAATTTCTGGTGGCGTGGTGAGGACCTAAACAGTTCAGAACAATAACGAATTGAGTGGGAATGGTCACATAATCTGCAGTGGCTTGAGGGAGTCGTCTTCGACATCTGCATGGAGTTTCGATTGAAGCGACCCATATTCACTGCTAAGTAAGAGAAAAAGGAAAAGTAGACAAAACAAAAGGCATCGAATAACAATTCTAGTATTGTGGTAAAACAACGAGTTTAACTATTGGCCTAGTTATCGTACCCCTTGAGGTTCGTATATCCACCACTCTCACTCTTTCATCACTTCCTTCATGAATCTTTATCACTCTACCCAAACGCCACTCATGTAGAGGAATGTTTTCTTCTCGTATCACTACCAAATCATTAACTGCGAGATTTCTGCTCGGGTATTTCCATTTATAACGCTTATGGAGTTCCTTAAGGTACTCAGATTTCCATCGTTGGCAAAATTGTTGCTGGATAGCTTTGACTCTTTGCCACCGGTTTACGATGGATATTGGACTATCGGATAATTCTGGTTCAGCGCGGGATAGCAATGGGGTTCCGGCTAAAAAATGACCCGGAGTTAAAGGGTTTAACTCGTCCGAGCTTTCAGACATGGCGCTTAGGGGTCTCGAATTCAAACATGCTTCTATCCTAGACAATAATGTCGCAAACTCTTCGAATGTGTATTTCATACTGCCAGTCATCTTCTGGAAATGAGCCTTAAAGCTTTTTACACCGGCTTCCCAAAGGCCACCCATATGCGGCGCTCCGGCAGGATTGAAATGCCATTTTATCTCTTGGTGCGCGTACACTCTGGTGACCTCGCTGCCCACCGATTTGATGAATTTTTGAAAATCCTTTTTCAGCTCGCGTGAAGCGCCGACAAAATTTGTTCCATTATCTGAATAAATTTGAGAAGGACACCCTCTCCTAGATACGAATCGTGAAAATGCTGCAAGAAATGATGCCGTCGTGAGATCACTGGTTCCTTCCAGATGTATCGCCTTTGTGGCGAAGCACACGAATACACAAACATACCCTTTGGTTATGAGACATGCTCTACTGGTATAATTTTTAATTTCGAACGGTCCTGCGTAGTCCAGACCAGTTGTTGAGAACGCTCTGGATATCACCGTTCTTTCCGGAGGTAGGGCCGCCATAAGTTGTGATTGTTGTCTTTTCTTATGAAGTGTGCATATTTTACACTGATGGATAATGGACTTTATTAAGTTTTTACTTTCGGTATCCAAAACTCCATCCTAGTTAATCTTAGGACTAGTTGGTTACCTCCGTGCAAGGAAATTCTGTGTACAAATTTAAGTATTAATCGTGCTAAGTAAGAGTTATAGGGTATAATGATCGGATGCTTTTCATCATAATTCAAGTCAGGACATTGAGCTAATCGTCCTCCGACTCGCAAAACCCCAAGAGTATCTATAAAGGGATTCAACGGTAAAAGTTCACTTTTGCCACTGATTTTCCGTTGAGTGAGAAGCGCGTGATACTCATTAGGAAAATTGACTTTCTGAGATAAGACGATTAAGCGCATTTTTATCATCTTGATTTCATCGGGTGATAGCTCTAGTGATGAGTATTTGGACGTCCCTTTTAATCTAAAATAAAATCTAAAAACGTAGGCTAACACTCTTAGCGCTCTTGAGAAAGATGAAAATCTGACCAGAATATCATCGTGCTCTTCAAAAAAGATAAAGTGGGTTTTAATCGCTTTTTTCTCTTGGTCAGCATCTGGTAGTTCCTTTTCCTTGGCATTTGGCCATGTATGACTATTTTGTCTCAACCAAGATGGCCCTTCCCACCACATCTTGTTAGTGCCTAGATCTTTGGAAGAGACTCCACGGCTTCCAAAATCGGCCGGATTTTCTTCTGAGTCTACATGAAACCAGTTTTCAATACCGACCTTTTCTCCTATTTTGGCTACCCGATTTGCAACGAACGTCGTCCATGTTCTAGGTTCCTTTTTCAACCAGGCCAAGACTATTGTGGAATCGGACCAGAAAAACGATTTGTATTGCTCAACTCCAAATTGCGGGATAATACCTTCTGCTACATCAGCCAGCAGTGCGGCTCCACAAAGTTCTAACCGTGGTAACGATACTGTCTTTAACGGAGCAACTTTTGTTTTGCTAATCAGCAGATGGGTGAATACTTGATTCTCAGATTCCTTCACTCTTATATAGAGCGCTGCTGCATATGCTTTCTCGGATGCGTCGCAGAAACCATGAAACTCAACTTGTTTCCATGGGGCAAAATTTATCCATCGCGGAATCTTTATGTCATTAATAACTTTCAAATCGCTTAGAAAGAGTTTCCAGTCTTCGTTTGTGCTGTGGGACAAATAGTCGTCCCAGTCCGTTTTCTCCGTCCAGACTTTCTGCATGATTATTTTTGCTGTTATCACTATTGGACTTAGCCAACCTGCTGGATCAAACAATTTTGCAATTGTTGACAACACTTGCCGTTTGGTCGCATATTCGACATGCTCCATTGGCTTCGCTATGAAATGGAAGATGTCGGCTTCTGCATTCCAGCGCACTCCTAATGTTTTTGTAATGTTTTGTAAAAAATGACCCGGAGTTAAAGGGTTTAACTCGTCCGAGCTTTCAGACATGGCGCTTAGGGGTCTCGAATTCAAACATGCTTCTATCCTAGACAATAATGTCGCAAACTCTTCGAATGTGTATTTCATACTGCCAGTCATCTTCTGGAAATGAGCCTTAAAGCTTTTTACACCGGCTTCCCAAAGGCCACCCATATGCGGCGCTCCGGCAGGATTGAAATGCCATTTTATCTCTTGGTGCGCGTACACTCTGGTGACCTCGCTGCCCACCGATTTGATGAATTTTTGAAAATCCTTTTTCAGCTCGCGTGAAGCGCCGACAAAATTTGTTCCATTATCTGAATAAATTTGAGAAGGACACCCTCTCCTAGATACGAATCGTGAAAATGCTGCAAGAAATGATGCCGTCGTGAGATCACTGGTTCCTTCCAGATGTATCGCCTTTGTGGCGAAGCACACGAATACACAAACATACCCTTTGGTTATGAGACATGCTCTACTGGTATAATTTTTAATTTCGAACGGTCCTGCGTAGTCCAGACCAGTTGTTGAGAACGCTCTGGATATCACCGTTCTTTCCGGAGGTAGGGCCGCCATAAGTTGTGATTGTTGTCTTTTCTTATGAAGTGTGCATATTTTACACTGATGGATAATTTACTTTATTAAGTTTTTTACTTTCGGTATCCAAAACTCCATCCTAGTTAATCTTAGGACTAGTTGGTTACCTCCGTGCAAGGAAATTCTGTGTACAAATTTAAGTATTAATCGTGCTAAGTAAGAGTTATAGGGTATAATGATCGGATGCTTTTCATCATAATTCAAGTCAGGACATTGAGCTAATCGTCCTCCGACTCGCAAAACCCCAAGAGTATCTATAAAGGGATTCAACGGTAAAAGTTCACTTTTGCCACTGATTTTCCGTTGAGTGAGAAGCGCGTGATACTCATTAGGAAAATTGACTTTCTGAGATAAGACGATTAAGCGCATTTTTATCATCTTGATTTCATCGGGTGATAGCTCTAGTGATGAGTATTTGGACGTCCCTTTTAATCTAAAATAAAATCTAAAAACGTAGGCTAACACTCTTAGCGCTCTTGAGAAAGATGAAAATCTGACCAGAATATCATCGTGCTCTTCAAAAAAGATAAAGTGGGTTTTAATCGCTTTTTTCTCTTGGTCAGCATCTGGTAGTTCCTTTTCCTTCAAAGCTCGAACAGTCTGAGTTCGACCGATCGCCATCACCTTTATGATTGCTGTAGGGAACACAGATACCATTCGATTCATAATTGTAGAGTCTTGTGAGGGTCGGAGATGATATCTGGCATCTACAATTCGTCTTTCCAACCCAGACGTGCGAGGTCTGGGTCTGGATAGCGTTCCAGCGCGTCGTCTATCTGGCCCAGACGGACGGGGTCTGGGTCCAGATGATGACTCCGATCGTCGTCTACGTGGCCCAGACGGACGGGGTCTGGGTCCAGATGACGAGTCCGATCGTCGTCTACGTGGCCCAGACGGACGGGGTCTGGGTCCAGATGACGGAATAGGAGCCTGAAGATCTAGCTCAGACGGTCGAGGTCTGAGTCCAGATTGAAGCGAAGGACGGAATGGGCGCGTCTCGGCTAGCCAGGACCTGGTCCTAGTTCCATGGGATTGAGATGTTGCGGTCACATCATCTTCAGATTCGGATTCCATGAGCGAATTCCAGGAGGGTCTTAGATTCCGATGTCCTCCTCCGCCCTCGATCGCGCGTTCAGAATCGGTGTTTGATTGGGGTTCCTCATTCCTCAAATTCTTATCGTGCTGGTCAGGGTAGTGCAGAAGACTGTGGTGTCTTTCAGAACAGTACCGGCATGTATAATTGCTATAGCAATTTCTGGTGGCGTGGTGAGGACCTAAACAGTTCAGAACAATAACGAATTGAGTGGGAATGGTCACATAATCTGCAGTGGCTTGAGGGAGTCGTCTTCGACATCTGCATGGAGTTTCGATTGAAGCGACCCATATTCACTGCTAAGTAAGAGAAAAAGGAAAAGTAGACAAAACAAAAGGCATCGAATAACAATTCTAGTATTGTGGTAAAACAACGAGTTTAACTATTGGCCTAGTTATCGTACCCCTTGAGGTTCGTATATCCACCACTCTCACTCTTTCATCACTTCCTTCATGAATCTTTATCACTCTACCCAAACGCCACTCATGTAGAGGAATGTTTTCTTCTCGTATCACTACCAAATCATTAACTGCGAGATTTCTGCTCGGGTATTTCCATTTATAACGCTTATGGAGTTCCTTAAGGTACTCAGATTTCCATCGTTGGCAAAATTGTTGCTGGATAGCTTTGACTCTTTGCCACCGGTTTACGATGGATATTGGACTATCGGATAATTCTGGTTCAGCGCGGGATAGCAATGGGGTTCCGGCTAAAAAATGACCCGGAGTTAAAGGGTTTAACTCGTCCGAGCTTTCAGACATGGCGCTTAGGGGTCTCGAATTCAAACATGCTTCTATCCTAGACAATAATGTCGCAAACTCTTCGAATGTGTATTTCATACTGCCAGTCATCTTCTGGAAATGAGCCTTAAAGCTTTTTACACCGGCTTCCCAAAGGCCACCCATATGCGGCGCTCCGGCAGGATTGAAATGCCATTTTATCTCTTGGTGCGCGTACACTCTGGTGACCTCGCTGCCCACCGATTTGATGAATTTTTGAAAATCCTTTTTCAGCTCGCGTGAAGCGCCGACAAAATTTGTTCCATTATCTGAATAAATTTGAGAAGGACACCCTCTCCTAGATACGAATCGTGAAAATGCTGCAAGAAATGATGCCGTCGTGAGATCACTGGTTCCTTCCAGATGTATCGCCTTTGTGGCGAAGCACACGAATACACAAACATACCCTTTGGTTATGAGACATGCTCTACTGGTATAATTTTTAATTTCGAACGGTCCTGCGTAGTCCAGACCAGTTGTTGAGAACGCTCTGGATATCACCGTTCTTTCCGGAGGTAGGGCCGCCATAAGTTGTGATTGTTGTCTTTTCTTATGAAGTGTGCATATTTTACACTGATGGATAATGGACTTTATTAAGTTTTTTACTTTCGGTATCCAAAACTCCATCCTAGTTAATCTTAGGACTAGTTGGTTACCTCCGTGCAAGGAAATTCTGTGTACAAATTTAAGTATTAATCGTGCTAAGTAAGAGTTATAGGGTATAATGATCGGATGCTTTTCATCATAATTCAAGTCAGGACATTGAGCTAATCGTCCTCCGACTCGCAAAACCCCAAGAGTATCTATAAAGGGATTCAACGGTAAAAGTTCACTTTTGCCACTGATTTTCCGTTGATTGAGAAGCGCGTGATACTCATTAGGAAAATTGACTTTCTGAGATAAGACGATTAAGCGCATTTTTATCATCTTGATTTCATCGGGTGATAGCTCTAGTGATGAGTATTTGGACGTCCCTTTTAATCTAAAATAAAATCTAAAAACGTAGGCTAACACTCTTAGCGCTCTTGAGAAAGATGAAAATCTGACCAGAATATCATCGTGCTCTTCAAAAAAGATAAAGTGGGTTTTAATCGCTTTTTTCTCTTGGTCAGCATCTGGTAGTTCCTTTTCCTTGGCATTTGGCCATGTATGACTATTTTGTCTCAACCAAGATGGCCCTTCCCACCACATCTTGTTAGTGCCTAGATCTTTGGAAGAGACTCCACGGCTTCCAAAATCGGCCGGATTTTCTTCTGAGTCTACATGAAACCAGTTTTCAATACCGACCTTTTCTCCTATTTTGGCTACCCGATTTGCAACGAACGTCGTCCATGTTCTAGGTTCCTTTTTCAACCAGGCCAAGACTATTGTGGAATCGGACCAGAAAAACGATTTGTATTGCTCAACTCCAAATTGCGGGATAATACCTTCTGCTACATCAGCCAGCAGTGCGGCTCCACAAAGTTCTAACCGTGGTAACGATACTGTCTTTAACGGAGCAACTTTTGTTTTGCTAATCAGCAGATGGGTGAATACTTGATTCTCAGATTCCTTCACTCTTATATAGAGCGCTGCTGCATATGCTTTCTCGGATGCGTCGCAGAAACCATGAAACTCAACTTGTTTCCATGGGGCAAAATTTATCCATCGCGGAATCTTTATGTCATTAATAACTTTCAAATCGCTTAGAAAGAGTTTCCAGTCTTCGTTTGTGCTGTGGGACAAATAGTCGTCCCAGTCCGTTTTCTCCGTCCAGACTTTCTGCATGATTATTTTTGCTGTTATCACTATTGGACTTAGCCAACCTGCTGGATCAAACAATTTTGCAATTGTTGACAACACTTGCCGTTTGGTCGCATATTCGACATGCTCCATTGGCTTCGCTATGAAATGGAAGATGTCGGCTTCTGCATTCCAGCGCACTCCTAATGTTTTTGTATAACTGGAATCTTCGAAATTTAAAAAATCTTGATATAAAAGATGTTCAGTTGGAATATTAATTAAAATTTCTCTTGAATTTGAGGTCCACTTTCGCAGAGAGAATCCTGCTGAATTTAAAGCAGTTATCAACTCGTCTCGAGCACTAATGGCTGATGGTATGTCATGGGCGCCTGACAAAACATCATCGACATACATATTGTCTTTGATAATAGAGGAAGCTAAAGGTAATTTATCTTTCACTTCTTTGGCTAATTGATGGAGAGTTCGAATCGCTAAATAGGGGGCGCAATTAAGGCCAAATGTGACTGTTTTCAATTCAAAATCATTAATTTCGTCTTCTTCAGATTCGCGAAATAAGATTCGTTGAAACGGAGTATGGTTATTGCTAACTTGAATTTGCCGATACATTTTCTCAATATCCGCGTTAAACACATATTTAAAAAATCTCCATTTCAATATCAGAATTGTCAGGTCAGATTGTAGGACAGGACCCGGGTAAAGAACATCATTCAAGCTAATACCGTTAGAAGAACGGCAGGAAGCATTAAAAACTACTCTTAATTGAGTTGTGGTACTTTCGGGCTTTACCACAGCATGATGTGGCAAATAGTAGTGAGCTGGAGGCTCGGTATTGCTTGGCACTGAAACCTTTTCCATGTGTCCTAACAACAAATATTCTTTCAAGACATCTTTATATTTCTTATTCAGCTCGGGAGTTTTTCGTAACACTCCTTCAGTTCGAACAAATTGCTTATTAGCGATGAGTCGAGAACGACCTAAGGAGATATTTTTAGGAAAGTCAGGTCGAAATGGTAAGGAGACCACAAACCGACCATTGGCCAATCGCTTAGTGGTTTCAGAATATATTGTTTCACAATATTTTTCTTCGTGGGTTAAAAAAGTTTGCTTGGGAATATTTTCCAATTCCCAAAATTTCAGTGAAATTTGATGATACCGTCGATATTCTGGAACCTTTTCCAGAAGTTATCGGACCGGTTAGTATCCAACCAAAGATAGTTTTTTGAGCGAGCAGCGAGTCAACAACTTTATGTTGAATCCTGTCTTGAACAATATCAGGATAGAGATCTCCTCCTATTAGAGCATCGACTTTTCCGCTCAAGTGGAAAGTGGAATCGGCCAATTGGAGGTTTGGCATTTCCTTTAATATTGAATGATTCAAGGAAGTAGATGGGAGATTCCCTGTTAATTGCGGGAGAATCAGTGCAGTAACTTTTATGTGATATTCTGAATTCCGAGGTGAACCTATAACTACATGGCACATTTTGTTAACCCGGGTGGCTACTTTGTCGCTTATACCCGAAACTTGTGCTTCAATTTTAGTTGTTGGAATACTCAGACGTTTTTGGACACGTTCGGAACCGGGGTCAATGAGGGCTCTTACCTCCAATTCCTTTCCTTGATAAATAATGGTTACCATAGCAGTGCCCAGTAACACTCGAGCATTACGCGTGGCGTAATAACTCTGGGTATTAATGTTCGAATTGCTACATGATTGAATATTTTCATGGATTTTCGCTGAATGAGTGTGTATTGGATATGTTGGGAGTAGTCTGGTTAATTGTTTCAGACGTGTTTGTGGTTGGCCGGGTACTTGTGGTCGAATTGAAATTATTGCCGCTTTGAGCTTTCTCTAAAGTTTCGCGATGCAAGAGGGAATGGTGCCGTTTTTGACATGTAATACAATGCTCTTACAATCTTTAACTGAATGAGACGATGACAGACAGTTGAGACATAGATTGAATTTTTTCACAATGGTATAGCGCTCTTTTGTTGCCATATTTAGAAATTTTGGACAATTTTTCATACCATGCGCTTGTGAACATAATTTGCATTGAAAAGAATTCAAGTTTGCGTGATGTGTGTTGAATCTCTTAGCTGTAGAACCATGGGTATTACTACCAGAAGGTTTATTAGCAGTTTTTGATGTAACTGAGCTTCTCAAATCTGATACAGTTTCCAGCGTTTGGAATCTGCTGGTCAGAAAATTGTCTAAGTCTTCCCATCGTGGGATGTCTGACTTCTGTACTATACTTTGTTCCCACAGAGAAAGCGTGGTTTCTGGTAACCGTGTGGAACATAAATAAACGAATACAGCATCCCAGTTGCTGATATCTATATCATACAACTGTAATGCTGAAATGCAGTTGTTGATCTCCCGTTGCAACCGTTTGATAGAACCTCCCGATTCAAACGAAACCACAGGTAAGTTGAATAAAACTTTCAATTGAGTATTCACGAGTATACGCTTATTCTCATAGCGATCAGACAAATTATTCCAAGCGGTTGCAAAACCTTCATTGGTTAGAGGAATCTTCTTAACAATCTCCTTAGCTTCCCCGCGAGTCTTTTGATTAAGATGGTAGAGTTTTTCTACTGGAGTTAAACGACTGTTTGTAGCGTAAATAGCTGTAAACATGTCGCGAAAGGTGGGCCAAGAAGTGTAGTCACCATAAAATATATCGGTGTCCACTGGGGGCAGAGTCACATTATGACTCAATTCTTTTGTGGCCATGTCTTCTTTAAGAGAGGATTTTTTTGACTGATGGATTTGGTCGCTAAATTCATTCATTTGTGCTGAACAACGGACATAGGTCTGATAACAGTACCTATAACGGGCTTTTAAGCTAGTTATGTCCACCTCGGACTCCCCTTTGTCCTTTGGGGCACGATGAAGACATGCATCGTATGTTGATTTGACATCAAACCAGATGGACCTAAGTTCCTCTTTTTGAATTTCCAGACTAAAAGTTGAATGTTCTTTGAACGAGGTTTCGTTGAATTCAGATTCAAATTCAATGAGTTGATCAGCTCTTTGAATAAAACTTGCGACTGCTGACATGGCCTTTTGATATTTGGATTTCTTGAGGGTAGGCAAACTAAAGTATGTCTCAGACCGACGAGATATGGATAATATTGATAAGAATTAAACGAACGATCCTGATTGGTGTATCGTACCCCCAAATCAGATGCGTATTTTAAATTATTTCGGTATTGTCGCAAACCAATTCACAATCGCTTTTTAAGCCAACCAATTATACAATGGCACCGTGGAGCTCACCGAGAGCAAGTTCAAAATGATTTAAATTTTGTTGAACCCGAAATTCTCTTTAAAAACTTGCGACAATTTAGTGTTCACTTGCAAATTTAATAAAGACAATTGTAATAAAAAACAATGAGTGAAATATAACCCTTTAGTAAATTTTAATATCGGAGAGGGCAACACTTGATGTTGTAGCCCTGGTATTCCAAATATAAATGTAAATAAACAAAATGGATTTGCAACTCTGCACCTCAAGGTAAATGGCGGACAATGGTAAATAAAAATAAGTATTTTGTACAATTTTATATATTACTTTACAGGTTAATTTTCTTCTTTATATCTCCTTCGCGCGGTTTTGATTTGTTCCAACGTTGACTTCTTTTTGACCGCAAAATTGTGCACCCATGGATTCCTGGACTGGTGATGCTAGTTCCACTTGTTGCTGGCTTTGTTTGTGAAGGGTAATTTGATTTCACTTTTATGTTTTGATATTATTTCCAACTTTCTTTTTTTTTTCACTTTACGTTCCTCTACAGGACTTGGTTGAAAATTAAAATCAACAACATAAATCAACTTCGATCCGTTGAAGAGGCAAACAAAAAATAAAGGAGAATATGGCGTTTGCAATGAACTTGAATGAAGTGGTGTGGGTATGTGTGGTTTGAGTGAGGTGAAATTCTTAGTGTAAGTATAATTTCTCCTCCTTTGGAGACTTTTGGAGTGATGTGGTGTAGAGTGATTGAGTGGAAGTGATGCTTGCTTATTTTCTCATAGTCGTGAACTCGTATTGAAAATAATTTGATAATTCCAATATACAAAAAAGGAAAAAGGAGGGAAATAATGGAACTATTCCCGCGCTCCTCGTCTAATTCACTCAATTTTAATGCACCATGGGAGATCGACCAAATAATTCAAAGTTATTCACGCACCTTAATTTATCAGCGATTTGTCTTCTGGAGATTATGCGGCCTTCTTTCTGCCTGCGGTAGACCCGATGTGTTTGTTATATCGCCGATCCGGCTCGAAGGACCAATGTGCACGCTGTCGGTACTGGAGGGGTTGACCTTTTGTGGAATGGGCCTGGTGGAGTTTAATTCGCTGATACTATGTCTGGGTCCTCGTTCCAATTTGTAGTGGAAAATACTAATAAAACATAAATTTCTCAACAGAATCTCCTTTTTCTTTATTTCAATTTTTCTAGCAACTTACCCTGGCTACATGTGTTTTTAGAGTGACTCGGAAAAACTATGTCGGCCCGGATCTGATCCCGCCAACCACCGACTTTTTCCGAAGACATTCTGAGTTCTAAAATTTAACAGTACTAGAATAACAAAATTAGGAAACATAGAGATGACACTTAAATGAATACTCGGGTTCGGCTTAAACAATGTTCATTGTATTTTTGAACTCAATGAAGTTCAAAATAACTCTGTTAAATTTATGTAATCAAATTTGCTTATTATTATTTAAATAGATTGCAAATAAAACAATATTTACAAAAAAAAAAAAAAAAAATTTTGTGTCAATCCCACTCAAAAACTTAGTTTCGTTCTTCCGCATAATTTGATTTTCACTCTAGCTTGAAAATGGAGTGTCGTTCTCGAGCTAAATATTGTGTCATTCTCGTTCAAAATCCGTGTGCCTAATCGCTAAAATTGTATGTATTGTTCTCGCGATAAATTTTGTGTCAATCCCACTCAAAAACTTAGTTTCGTTCTTCCGTATAATTTGATTTTCATTCTCGCTTAAAATTGAGTGTAGTTCTCGCGCAAAAAAATAATGTCATTCTCGGTTAAAATTCGTGTGTCCGATAAGTATCAAATTGTAAATTTTCTTCTTGCGCTAAATTTTGTGTCAATCACACTCAAAAACTTAGTTTCGTTCTTCCGCATAATTTGATGTTCATTCTAGCTTGAAAATGGAGTGTCGTTCTCGAGCAAAAAATTGTGTCATTCTCGTTCAAAATTCGTGTATCCTAATCGCTTAATTGTAAGTTTTCTTCTCGCGCTAATTTTTGTGTCACTCACACTCAGAAATTTAGTTTCATTCTCTCGCATAATTTGATTTTGATTCTCGCTTAAAATTGGAGTGTTGTTCTCCCGCATTATTTAATTTTCATTCTAGCTTAAAATTGGAGTTTCGTTTAAAATTTGTGGGCCCTAATCGCTCAAATTGTATGTATTGTCGCTTTAAATTTTGTGTCAATCTCACTCAAAAACTTAGTTTCGTTCTTCCGCATAATTTGATTTTCATTCTAGCTTAAAATTGTGTGTAGTTCTTGCGCAAAAAAATAATGTCATTCTCGCTTAAAATTCGTGTGTCCTAGTCGCTCAAATTGTAAGTTTTCTTTTCGCGCTAAATTTTGTGTCAATCACACTATAAAAACCATTCTCTCTCTTCATTCTCTCGCATAATTTGATTTTTTTTTTTTTTCGCTTAAAATTGGAGTGTTGTTTTCCCGCATTATTTGATTTTCATTCTAGCTTAAAATTGGAGTTTCGTTTAAAATTTGTGGGCCCTAATCGCTCAAATTGTATGTATTGTACTCGCTTTAATTTTTGTGTCAATCACACTAAGAAATTTAGTTTCGTTCTTCCGCATAATTTGATTTTCATTCTAGCTTGAAAATGGAGTGTCGTTCTCGAGCAAAAAAATAATGTCATTCTCGGTTAAAATTCGTGTGTCCTAGTGGCTCAAATTGTAAGTTTTCTTATCGCGCTAAATTTTGTGTCAATCACACTCAAAAACTTAGTTTCATTGTCTCGCATAATTTGATTTTCATTCTCGCTTAAATTTGGAGTGTCATTGTTTCGCAAAAAATTAATGTCATTTTCGCTTAAAATTCGTGTGTCTGATAAGTATCAAATTGTAAATTTTCTTCTTGCGCTAAATTTTGTGTCAATCCCACTCAAAAACTTAGTTTCGTTCTTCCGCATAATTTGATTTTCACTCTAGCTTGAAAATGGAGTGTCGTTCTCGAGCAAAAAATTGTGTCATTCTGTTCAAAATCCGTGTGCCCTTATCGCTAAATTTGTATGTATTGTACTCGCTTTAAATTTTGTGTCAATCACACTCATAAACTTAGTTTCGTTCTTCCGCATAATTTGATTTTCATTCTAGCTTAAAATTGAGTGTAGTTCTCGCGCAAAAAAATAATGTCATTCTCGGTGTGTCCTAGTGGCTCAAATTGTAAGTTTTCTTATCGCGCTAAATTTTGTGTCAATCACACTATAACAATCGTTCTCTCTCTTCATTCTCTCGCATAATTTGATTTTCATTCTCGCTAAAATTGGAGTGTTGTTCTCCCGCATTATTTGATTTTCATTCTAGCTTGAAAATGGAGTGTCGTTCTCGAGCAAAAAATTGTGTCATTCTCGTTCAAAATCCGTGTGCCCTAATCGCTAAAATTGTATGTATTGTACTCGCTTTAAATTTCGTGTCAATCACACTCATAAACTTAGTTTCGTTCTTCAGCATAATTTGATTTTCATTCTCGCTTAAAATTGAGTGTAGTTCTCGCGCAAAAAAATAATGTCATTCTCGGTTAAAATTCGTGTGTCCTGTGGCTCAAATTGTATGTATTGTTCTCGCGATAAATTTTGTGTCAATCACACTCAAAAACTTAGTTTCGTTCTTCCGCATAATTTGATTTTCACTCTAGCTTGAAAATGGAGTGTCGTTCTCGAGCAAAAAATTGTGTCATTCTCGTTCAAAATCCGTGTGCCCTAATCGCTAAAATTGTATGTATTGTACTCGCTTTAAATTTCGTGTCAATCACACTAATAAACTTAGTTTCGTTCTTCCGCATAATTTGATTTTCATTCTCGCTTAAATTTGGAGTGTCATTGTTTCGCAAAAAATTAATGTCATTCTCGCTTAAAATTCGTGTGTCCGATAAGTATCAAATTGTAAATTTTCTTATCGCGCTAAATTTTGTGTCAACGCACGTGCGAAGTCAAAGAAAATTTAACACGTGTTAATTCTAAAAATTTATTGTGCTTAATTGTGAATAAAACAATATAGAAAGCCAAAATTATAAAAAACTTTAAAAAAAACACTTTCTAGTGAGAATTGTAAAAAAAAAAAAAAAATAATAAAAAATCCAAAAACACTTAAAAATGGATGACGATGTGAGTGACGACGGTGATGAACGCCACTTGACCTGGCAAAGTGTTCCCAGCAAACAATCGCATAAACGTCATGCGGAGAATTCACCAAAAGCCATAAGAAACCATTCACCATAAAAAACCATTTGTGGCCGATAAACCAACAACATCCCGTAATGCAACGTCTGCAAATAAGTTTGCAGCTTTAGAAGTAGACGAAGAAGAACCATCTACAGAAGTTATGAGTGCAGCTGGAGCTCCTAAGCCTCCTCCTATATTTATTCCTAGTGTTAAAGATATTTGTGCTATGATAAGTAATATTTGTACTATTATACCTAATAATGAATTTACTTATAAATCACTTAAGGATGATCAAGTTAGGTTAATGGTAAAAACTGTTGATTCATATAGAAAAATTATTAAATACTTTGATACAAGCAAGCTAATTTTCCACACCTATCAACTAAAACAAGAGAGAGCATATAGAGTAGTTATTAAGGGTTTACATCACTCAACACCAATTGATGACATTAAAGATGATCTGCTGTCAAATGGTCACGAAGCTAGAAATGTTACCAACATCAAAAGCCGCGTGACGAAAATCCCTTATCTATGTTTTTTGTCGATCTAACTCCAAATACAAATAATAAAGCAGTTTATGATATTGTACATATTAATAACTGCATAGTTAAAATTGAGCCACCACTCAAAACCCATGAATTAATTCAATGCTATCGATGTCAACAATTTGGTCACACTAAATCCTATTGTAGTAAACCATATAGATGTGTTAAATGTGGACTTGATCACCCCACAGCTGAATGTAGGAAAGATATTAATTCACCACCGCGGTGTGTTCATTGTCTACAGAATCATACTGCGAATTATAAGGGATGTAAAGTCTACCAAGAGATTCTCCAAAAGAAATCGTCTAATATGATAAACAACAAAACATTGGAAAATCATCGTAATACTCAATTCTCTTCTGTCCAGCAAGAGCACGCAGACACTAGTGGTAATAAAGAAAATATCAACAATAACTTTAATAATATGTCTTTTGCGCAAGTGGTAAAAAATCAAAATAATAATGACATTATGAATAGGATTGAAGTAGCACTAAATAAGCAAATTGAATTAACCAATTCATTCATATGAATATGATGTCAATACTTATTAATAAATTATGCAAATAGATCTTAGAATCGCAGCATGGAATGCCAATGGGCTTTCCCGTCATGCCCAAGAAATAGAAATGTTCTTGTATTTACATTTTATTGACATATTATTTATATCTGAATCTCATTTTACCTCTCGATCTCATTTAAAAATCAGAGGCTTTGATGTTATTTCTGCTAATCACCCAGATGATAAAGCGCATGCTGGTGAAGCTATAATAATAAAATCTACTTTAAAATTTGAAGTCATAGACGCTGTTTGTAAAACTTATCTTCAAGCTGCAAGAGTTAAAATCAAGTGTAACAATTTCGATATTTCAATTGTTGCTATTTATTGCCCTCCAAGATATAACATAAGCTGTTCACAATATGAAGCATTATTTAAAAATCTTGGTGCTAAATTTATAGTTGGTGGAGATTATAACTCAAAACATCCTTGGTGGGGTTCAAGACTAGCTAATTCTAAGGGAAAAGAACTATTCAAATGCATATCAAACAATTATTACTCTACATTATCGACTGGTAGGCCCATATACTGGCCCAGTGACCCTAGAAAAATACCTGATTTGCTTGACTTCTTTGTTTACCATGGGATCGCGAACCACCTCCTAGATATCATAGATAATGATGATTTAAGTTCAGACCATTCAGCCATCATCATGAATTTTAATACGACGTTGAACACTTTAAACTGTAATTCCAACAAACTCTTTTCCTCAAAAACTGATATTAAATCCTTTCAATACTGGATAGATAAAACATTAATCTTAATATAGCGTGTAAGTGTGGTAGCGAACTTGACAATGCAGTTGAAAACTTCACGAGTTTAATTCATGAAGCAGCCTTTTTATCAACACCAATCAATGAACCTATTCAAAATAATAACACTGTTATCATATCTTGTGAAATAAGAGAATTAATCAGAAATAAGAGGCGATTAAGAAGAATTTGGAAAATAAGCAGAAATCCGAGAGATAAAAGTAACCTTAATTTTGCATCAAATCAACTGAAACGACGACATCATGAAATTAAAAATGATTCTCTAGGAAATTATTTGAAAAATCTGAACTGTTGCAATAACGATGAGTACAAACTTTGGAGAGCTACTAAATATTTAAAACGTCCTAGAAAACGTAACGTTCCAATAAAGACGCTAGCGGAACTTGGTGCAGATCAAGCTTGTCTAAAGTTAAGGCTTTTGCTGAACACTTAGAACAAAGTTTTCAACCATTTGATATAAATAACACTACCACCGATATTGTGAACTTTTTAGACATTCCCTGTCAAATGGATTTGCCATTGAAACATATTTCCCCTAATGAAGTTCGTTCTGAAATAAAGATGTTGAATAACACCAAAACTCCTGGATTTGAGAAGTTGGATGCCAAAGTACTTAAATCTTTACCTAATAAAGGTATTCTGTTACTAACGTTTATATATAATACTATATTAAGACTTTGTCAATTTCCAAGTCAGTGGAAGTGTGCTGAAATAATTATGATTCTCAAGCCTAACAAACCAGAGAACGTTGTCTCGTCCTATAGACCGATAAGTTTATTAGTAACATTCTCGAAAGTATTGAAAGAATATTTTTAAGAAGAATGTTACCTATTCTTGAAAAAACAGCATATTATACCTGAATATCAATTGGATTTCGAAGTAATCACGGCACACCTGAACAATGCCATCGTATCGTAAATGTCATTATTGATTCTCTGGAAACCAATATTGCTCTGGTGTGTTTTTAGATGTTCAGCAAGCTTTTGATCGAGTCTGGCATAGTGGTCTATTATTTAAGCTAAAAAAACTCCTTCCTGCTCCAGTTACTTAGTATTAAAATCGTACTTAGAAAATCGTTGTTTTTATGTTAAAATCAATGATGAAACATCTGATATTAAGCAAATAAGAGCAGGTGTGCCACAAGGCAGTGTCTTAGGACCTGTTCTGTTTACGATCTTTACTTCAGACATGCCTATAACAGATTTGGTAACTACAGCTACATATGCTGATGACACTGCTGTACTTGCTTCAAATGAATCTGCAACTGTGGCTTCTAATCTAGTTCAATCTGCACTCACAAAATTCAGTTATGGTTAACAACGTGGAATATTAAAATAAATACTTCAAAATCGGCTCATGTAACTTTCGCTTTAAAAAAAGGAAACTGCCCTACAGTTTTTCTAAATAACTCTGAAATTCCTAATTGTGACAGCATTAAATATCTAGGACTGCATCTCGATAGGAGGCTAACGTGGAAAAATCATATTAAAGCTAAACGTCTCCAGCTTAATTTGAAATCCAAAAGAATGTACTGGTTACTTAATCCAAATCTGAATTAAGTCTTAATAATAAATTACTGCTCTATAAAACCATACTGAAACCTGTATGGACATATGGAATTCAATTATGGGGTACAGCAAGTAATTCAAATATTGAAATTTTACAACGTTTTCAATCCAAATATTAAGGCAAATTACTAATGCACCTTGGTTTGTCACAAACATTCAAATCCATAAAGATCTCAATGTCTCTTTTGTTAAAAAAGAAATAAATAACTTCAGCGTAAGATACCTTATTAGACTTAGTAATCACACCAATACTCTAGCTATAAGCTATAAGATATCATACACTAGATTTACCATTAAGATAATAAGTATGTACATATAGCTATTTTAAGTTTGTTATTATTTTATATGTAAGTTGTTGTTAATGTTCATTGTATTTTTGGACTTAATGAAGTTCAAAATAACTCTGTTAAATTTATGTAATCAAATTTGCTTATTATTATTTAAATAGATTGCAAATAAAAGAATATTTACAAAAAAAAAAAAAAAAAAAAATTTGTGTCAATCACACTCACAAATTTAGTTTCGTTCTTCCGCATAATTTGATTTTCATTCTAGCTTAAAATTTTGTGTAGTTCTCGCGCAAAAAAATAATGTCAATCTCGTTTAAATTTTGTGGGCCCTAATCGCTCAAATTGTATGTATTGTTCTCGCGATAAATTTTGTGTCAATCCCACTCAAAAACTTAGTTTCGTTCTTCCGCATAATTTGATTTTCACTCTCGCTTGAAAATGGAGTGTCGTTCTCGAGCTAAAAATTGTGTCATTCTCGTTCAAAATCCGTGTGTCCTAATCGCTAAAATTGTATGTATTGTACTCGCTTTAAATTTCGTGTCAATCACACTCATAAACTTAGTTTCGTTCTTCCGCATAATTTGATTTTCATTCTCGCTTAAATTTAGAGTGTCATTGTTTCGCAAAAAATTAATGTCATTCTCGCTTAAAATTCGTGTGTCCGATAAGTATCAAATTGTAAATTTTCTTCTTGCGCTAAATTTTGTGTCAATCACACTCAAAAACTTAGTTTCGTTCTTCCGCATAATTTGATTTTCATTCTAGCTTAAAATTGAGTGTAGTTCTCGCGCAATAAAATAATGTCATTCTCGCTTAAAATTTGTGTGTCCTATAAGTATCAAATTGTAAATTTTCTTATCGCGCTAAATTTTGTGTCAACGCACGTGCGAAGTCAAAGAAAATTTAACACGTGTTAATTCTAAAAATTTATTGTGCTTAATTGTGAATAAAACAATATAGAAAGCCAAAATTATAAAAAACTTTAAAAAAAACAATTTCTAGTGAGAATTGTAAAAAAAAAAAAATAATAAAAAATCCAAAAACACTTAAAAATGGATGACGATGTGAGTGACGACGGTGATGAACGCCACTTGACCTGGCAAAGTGTTCCCAGCAAACAATCGCATAAACGTCATGCGGAGAATTCACCAAAAGCCATAAGAAACCATTCACCATAAAAAACCATTTGTGGCCGATAAACCAACAACATCCCGTAATGCAACGTCTGCAAATAAGTTTGCAGCTTTAGAAGTAGACGAAGAAGAACCATCTACAGAAGTTATGAGTGCAGCTGGAGCTCCTAAGCCTCCTCCTATATTTATTCCTAGTGTTAAAAATATTTGTGCTATGATAAGTAATATTTGTACTATTATACCTAATAATGAATTTACTTATAAATCACTTAAGGATGATCAAGTTAGGTTAATGGTAAAAACTGTTGATTCATATAGAAAAATTATTAAATACTTTGATACAAGCAAGCTAATTTTCCACACCTATCAACTAAAACAAGAGAGAGCATATAGAGTAGTTATTAAGGGTTTACATCACTCAACACCAATTGATGACATTAAAGATGATCTGCTGTCAAATGGTCACGAAGCTAGAAATGTTACCAACATCAAAAGCCGCGTGACGAAAATCCCTTATCTATGTTTTTTGTCGATCTAACTCCAAATACAAATAATAAAGCAGTTTATGATATTGTACATATTAATAACTGCATAGTTAAAATTGAGCCACCACTCAAAACCCATGAATTAATTCAATGCTATCGATGTCAACAATTTGGTCACACTAAATCCTATTGTAGTAAACCATATAGATGTGTTAAATGTGGACTTGATCACCCCACAGCTGAATGTAGGAAAGATATTAATTCACCACCGCGGTGTGTTCATTGTCTACAGAATCATACTGCGAATTATAAGGGATGTAAAGTCTACCAAGAGATTCTCCAAAAGAAATCGTCTTATATGATAAACAACAAAACATTGGAAAATCATCGTAATACTCAATTCTCTTCTGTCCAGCAAGAATACATTAACGCAGACACTAGTGGTAATAAAGAAAATATCAACAATAACTTTAATAATATGTCTTTTGCGCAAGTGGTAAAAAATCAAAATAATAATGACATTATGAATAGGATTGAAGTAGCACTAAATAAGCAAATTGAATTAACCAATTCATTCATATTCATTAATGAATATGATGTCAATACTTATTAATAAATTATGCAAATAGATCTTAGAATCGCAGCATGGAATGCCAATGGGCTTTCCCGTCATGCCCAAGAAATAGAAATGTTCTTGCATTTACATTTTATTGACATATTATTGATATCTGAATCTCATTTTACCTCTCGATCTCATTTAAAAATCAGAGGCTTTGATGTTATTTCTGCTAATCACCCAGATGATAAAGCGCATGCTGGTGCAGCTATAATAATAAAATCTACTTTAAAATTTGAAGTCATAGACGCTGTTTGTAAAACTTATCTTCAAGCTGCAAGAGTTAAAATCAAGTGTAACAATTTCGATATTTCAATTGTTGCTATTTATTGCCCTCCAAGATATAACATAAGCTGTTCACAATATGAAGCATTATTTAAAAATCTTGGTGCTAAATTTATAGTTGGTGGAGATTATAACTCAAAACATCCTTGGTGGGGTTCAAGACTAGCTAATCCTAAGGGAAAAGAACTATTCAAATGCATATCAAACAATCATTACTCTACATTATCGACTGGTAGGCCCACATACTGGCCCAGTGACCCTAGAAAAATACCTGATTTGCTTGACTTCTTTGTTTACCATGGGATCGCGAACCACCTCCTAGATATCATAGATAATGATGATTTAAGTTCAGACCATTCAGCCATCATCATGAATTTTAATACGACGTTGAACACTTTAAACTGTAATTCCAACAAACTCTTTTCCTCAAAAACTGATATTAAATCCTTTCAATACTGGATAGATAAAAACATTAATCTTAATATAGCGTGTAAGTGTGGTAGCGAACTTGACAATGCAGTTGAAAACTTCACGAGTTTAATTCATGAAGCAGCCTTTTTATCAACACCAATCAATGAACCTATTCAAAATAATAACACTGTTATCATATCTAGTGAAATAAGAGAATTAATCAGAAATAAGAGGCGATTAAGAAGAATTTGGAAAATAAGCAGAAATCCGAGAGATAAAAGTAACCTTAATTTTGCATCAAATCAACTGAAACGACGACATCATGAAATTAAAAATGATTCTCTAGGAAATTATTTGAAAAATCTGAACTGTTGCAATAACGATGAGTACAAACTTTGGAGAGCTACTAAATATTTAAAACGTCCTAGAAAACGTAACGTTCCAATAAAAGACGCTAGCGGAACTTGGTGCAGATCAAGCTTGTCTAAAGTTAAGGCTTTTGCTGAACACTTAGAACAAAGTTTTCAACCATTTGATATAAATAACACTACCACCAATATTGTGACTTAAGACTTAAGACTTTGTCAATTTCCAAGTCAGTGGAAGTGTGCTGAAATAATTATGATTCTCAAGCCTAACAAACCAGAGAACGTTGTCTCGTCCTATAGACCGATAAGTTTATTAGTAACATTCTCGAAAGTATTTGAAAGAATATTTTTAAGAAGAATGTTACCTATTCTTGAAAAACAGCATATTATACCTGAATATCAATTTGGATTTCGAAGTAATCACGGCACACCTGAACAATGCCATCGTATCGTAAATGTCATTATTGATTCTCTGGAAACCAATATTGCTCTGGTGTGTTTTTAGATGTTCAGCAAGCTTTTGATCGAGTCTGGCATAGTGGTCTATTATTTAAGCTAAAAAAACTCCTTCCTGCTCCAGTTTACTTAGTATTAAAATCGTACTTAGAAAATCGTTGTTTTTATGTTAAAATCAATGATGAAACATCTGATATTAAGCAAATAAGAGCAGGTGTGCCACAAGGCAGTGTCTTAGGACCTGTTCTGTTTACGATCTTTACTTCAGACATGCCTATAACAGATTTGGTAACTACAGCTACATATGCTGATGACACTGCTGTACTTGCTTCAAATGAATCTGCAACTGTGGCTTCTAATCTAGTTCAATCTGCACTCAACAAAATTCAGTTATGGTTAACAACGTGGAATATTAAAATAAATACTTCAAAATCGGCTCATGTAACTTTCGCTTTAAAAAAAGGAAACTGCCCTACAGTTTTTCTAAATAACTCTGAAATTCCTAATTGTGACAGCATTAAATATCTAGGACTGCATCTCGATAGGAGGCTAACGTGGAAAAATCATATTAAAGCTAAACGTCTCCAGCTTAATTTGAAATCCAAAAGAATGTACTGGTTACTTAATCCAAAATCTGAATTAAGTCTTAATAATAAATTACTGCTCTATAAAACCATACTGAAACCTGTATGGACATATGGAATTCAATTATGGGGTACAGCAAGTAATTCAAATATTGAAATTTTACAACGTTTTCAATCCAAAATATTAAGGCAAATTACTAATGCACCTTGGTTTGTCACAAACATTCAAATCCATAAAGATCTCAATGTCTCTTTTGTTAAAAAAGAAATAAATAACTTCAGCGTAAGATACCTTATTAGACTTAGTAATCACACCAATACTCTAGCTATAAGCTATAAGATATCATACACTAGATTTACCATTAAGATAATAAGTATGTACATATAGCTATTTTAAGTTTGTTATTATTTTATATGTAAGTTGTTGTTAATGTTCATTGTATTTTTGGACTTAATGAAGTTCAAAATAACTCTGTTAAATTTATGTAATCAAATTTGCTTATTATTATTTAAATAGATTGCAAATAAAAGAATATTTACAAAAAAAAAAAAAAATTTGTGTCAATCACACTCACAAATTTAGTTTCGTTCTTCCGCATAATTTGATTTTCATTCTAGCTTAAAATTGTGTGTAGTTCTCGCGCAAACAAATAATGACAATCTCGTTTAAAATTTGTGGGCCCTAATCGCTCAAATTGTATGTATTGTTCTTGCTATAAACCTTGTGTCAATCCCACTCAAAAACTTAGTTTCGTTCATCCGCATAATTTGATTTTCATTCTAGCTTGAAAATGGAGTGTCGTTCTCGAGCAAAATATTGTGTCATTCTCGTTCAAAATCCGTGTGCCCTAATCGCTAAAATTGTATGTATTGTTCTTGCTATAAACTTTGTGTCAATCACACTCAGAATCTTAGTTTCGTTCTTCCGCATAATTTTATTTTCATTCTCGCTTAAATTTGGAGTGTCATTCTTTCGCAAAAAAATAATGTCATTCTCGCTTAAAATTCGTGTGTCCGATAAGGATCAAATTGTAAGTTTTCTTTTCGCGCTAATTTTGTGTCAATCACACTCAAAAACTTAGTTTCATTCTACCGCATAATTTGATTTTCATTCACGTATAAAATTGGAGTGTTGTTCTCCCGAATAATTTGATTTTCATTCTCGCTTAAAATTGGAGTGTAGTTCTCGCACAAAAAATAATGTCATTCTCGGTTAAAATTCGTGTGTCCTAGTGGCTCAAATTGTAAGTTTTCTTTTCGCGCTAATTTTGTGTCAGTCACACTCAAAAACTTAGTTTCATTCTACCGCATAATTTGATTTTCATTCACGTATAAAATTGGAGTGTTGTTCTCCCGAATAATTTGATTTTCATTCTCGCTTAAAATTGGAGTGTAGTTCTCGCACAAAAAATAATGTCATTCTCGGTTAAAATTCGTGTATCCTAATCGCTTAATTGTAAGTTTTCTTCTCGCGCTAATTTTTGTGTCACTCACTCAAAAATATAGTTTCATTCTCTCACATTATTTGACTTTCATTCTAGCTTAAAATTGGAGTGTAGTTCTCGTTCAAAATTCGTGTATCCTAATCGCTTAATTGTAAGATTTCTTCTCGCGCTTATTTTTGTGTCCCTCACTCTCAGAAATTTAGTTTCATTCTCTCGCATAATTTGATTTTCATTCTCGCTTCAAATTGGAGTATTGTTCTCCCGCATTATTTAATTTTCATTCTAGCTTATAATTGGAGTGTAGTTCTCGCGCAAAAAAATAATGTCCTTCTCGTTTAAAATTCGTGTGTCCTAGCTCAAATTGTAAGTTTTCTTTTCGCGCTAAATTTTGTGTCAATCACACTATAAAAATCATTCTCTCGCATAATTTGATTTTCATTCTCGCTTAAATTTGGAGTGTCATTGTTTCGCAAAAAATTAATGTCATTCTCGGTTAAAATTCGTGTGTCCTAGTGGCTCAAATAGTAAGTTTTCTTAACGCGCTAAATTTTGTGTCAATCACACTCAAAAACTTAGTTTCGTTCTTCCGCATAATTTGATTTTCATTCTAGCTTAAAATTGTGTGTAGTTCTCGCGCAAACAAATAATGTCAATCTCGTTTAAAATTTGTGGGCCTAATCGCTCAAATTGTATGTATTGTTCTTGCTATAAACTTTGTGTCAATCCCACTTAAAAACTTAGTTTCAAAGCGCATATCCGCATAATTTGATTTTCATTCTAGAATGGATTCTAGCTTGAAAATGGAGTGTCGTTCTCGAGCAAAATATTGTGTCATTCTCGTTTAAAATCCGTGTGCCCTAATCGCTAAAATTGTATGTATTGTACTCGCTTTAAATTTTGTGTCAATCCCACTCATAAACTTAGTTTCGTTCTTCCGCATAAATTGATTTTCATTCTCGCTTAAAATTTGAGTGTCGTTCTCGCGCAAAAAATTTATGTCATTCTCGATCAAACTTCGTGTGTCCTAATCGCTTAATTGAAAGTTTTCTTCTCGCGCTATCTTTTGTGTCAATCACACTCAGAAATTTTGTTTCATTCTCTCGCATAATTTGATTTTCATTCTCGCTAAAATTGGAGTGTCGTTCTCGCGCAAAAAATTAATGTCAATCTCGTTTAAAATTTGTGGGCCCTAATCTCTCAAATTGTATGTATTGTTCTCGCGATAAATTTTGTGTCAATCACACTCAAAAACTAAGTTTCGTTCTTCCGCAAAATTTGATTTTCCGCATAATTTCTTTTCGCGCTAATTTTGTGTCAATCACACTCAGAAACTTAGTTTCATTCTCCAGCATTATTTGACTTTCATTCTAGCTTAAAATTGGAGTGTAGTTCTCGCACAAAAAATAATGTCATTCTCGTTCAAAATTCGTGTGTCCTAATCGCTTAATTGTAAGTTTTCTTCTCGCGCTAATTTTTGTGTCACTCACACTCAAAAATATAGTTTCATTCTCTCGCATTATTTGATTTTCATTCACGTTTAAAATTGGAGTGTTGTTCTCCCGCATAATTTGATTTTCATTCTCGCTTAAAATTGGAGTGTAGTTCTCGCACAAAAAATAATGTCATTCTCGTTCAAAATTCGTGTATCCTAATCGCTTAATTGTAAGTTTTCTTCTCGCGCTAATTTTTGTGTCACTCACTCAAAAATATAGTTTCATTCTCTCACATTATTTGACTTTCATTCTAGCTTAAAATTGGAGTGTAGTTCTCGTTCAAAATTCGTGTATCCTAATCGCTTAATTGTAAGATTTCTTCTCGCGCTAATTTTTGTGTCACTCACACTCAGAAATTTAGTTTCCTTCTCTCGCATAATTTGATTTTCATTCTCGCTTCAAATTGGAGTGTTGTTCTCCCGCATTATTTAATTTTCATTCTAGCTTATAATTGGAGTGTAGTTCTCGCGCAAAAAAATAATGTCATTCTCGTTTAAAATTCGTGTGTCCTAGTCGCTCAAATTGTAAGTTTTCTTTTCGCGCTAAATTTTGTGTCAATCACACTATAAAAATCATTCTCTCGCATAATTTGATTTTCATTCTCGCTTAAATTTGGAGTGTCATTGTTTCGCAAAAAATTAATGTCATTCTCGGTTAAAATTCGTGTGTCCTAGTGGCTCAAATAGTAAGTTTTCTTATCGCGCTAAATTTTGTGTCAATCACACTCAAAAACTTAGTTTAGTTCTTCCGCATAATTTGATTTTCATTCTAGCTTAAAATTGTGTGTAGTTCTCGCGCAAACAAATAATGTCAATCTCGTTTAAAATTTGTGGGCCCTAATCGCTCAAATTGTATGTATTGTTCTTGCTATAAACTTTGTGTCAATCCCACTCAAAAACTTAGTTTCGTTCATCCGCATAATTTGATTTTCATTCTAGCTTGAAAATGGAGTGTCGTTCTCGAGCAAAATATTGTGTCATTCTCGTTCAAAATCCGTGTGCCCTAATCGCTAAAATTGTATGTATTGTACTCGCTTTAAATTTTGTGTCAATCACACTCATAAACTTAGTTTCGTTCTTCCGCATAATTTTATTTTCATTCTCGCTTAAATTTGGAGTGTCATTCTTTCGCAAAAAAATAATGTCATTCTCGCTTAAAATTCGTGTGTCCGATAAGGATCAAATTGTAAGTTTTTTTTTCGCGCTAATTTTGTGTCAATCACACTCAAAAACTTAGTTTCATTCTACCGCATAATTTGATTTTCATTCACGTATAAAATTGGAGTGTTGTTCTCCCGAATAATTTGATTTTCATTCTCGCTTAAAATTGGAGTGTAGTTCTCGCACAAAAAATAATGTCATTCTCGGTTAAAATTCGTGTATCCTAATCGCTTAATTGTAAGTTTTCTTCTCGCGCTAATTTTTGTGTCACTCACTCAAAAATATAGTTTCATTCTCTCACATTATTTGACTTTCATTCTAGCTTAAAATTGGAGTGTAGTTCTCGTTCAAAATTCGTGTATCCTAATCGCTTAATTGTAAGATTTCTTCTCGCGCTTATTTTTGTGTCCCTCACACAGAAATTTAGTTTCATTCTCTCGCATAATTTGATTTTCATTCTCGCTTCAAATTGGAGTGTTGTTCTCCCGCATTATTTAATTTTCATTCTAGCTTATAATTGGAGTGTAGTTCTCGCGCAAAAAAATAATGTCATTCTCGATTAAAATTCGTGTGTCCTAGTCGCTCAAATTGTAAGTTTTCTTTTCGCGCTAAATTTTGTGTCAATCACACTATAAAAATCATTCTCTCGCATAATTTGATTTTCATTCTCGCTTAAATTTGGAGTGTCATTGTTTCGCAAAAAACTAATGTCATTCTCGGTTAAAATTCGTGTGTCCTAGTGGCTCAAATAGTAAGTTTTCTTAACGCGCTAAATTTTGTGTCAATCACACTCAAAAACTTAGTTTCGTTCTTCCGCATAATTTGATTTTCATTCTAGCTTAAAATTGTGTGTAGTTCTCGCGCAAACAAATAATGTCAATCTCGTTTAAAATTTGTGGGCCCTAATCGCTCAAATTGTATGTATTGTTCTTGCTATAAACTTTGTGTCAATCCCACTTAAAAACTTAGTTTCAAAGCGCATATCCGCATAATTTGATTTTCATTCTAACTTGAAAATGGAGTGTCGTTCTCGAGCAAAATATTGTGTCATTCTCGTTCAAAATCCGTGTGCCCTAATCGCTAAAATTGTATGTATTGTACTCGCTTTAAATTTTGTGTCAATCACACTCATAAACTTAGTTTCGTTCTTCCGCATAAATTGATTTTCATTCTCGCTTAAATTTGGAGTTTCATTCTTTCGCAAAAAATTAATGTCATTCTCGCTTAAAATTCGTGTGTCCGATAAGGATCAAATTGTAAGTTTTCTTTTCGAGCTAATTTTGTGTCAATCACACTCAAAAACTTAGTTTCATTCTACCGCATAATTTGATTTTCATTCACGTATAAAATTGGAGTGTTGTTCTCCCGCATAATTTGATTTTCATTCTCGCTAAAAATTTGAGTGTCGTTCTCGCGCAAAAAATGTATGTCATTCTCGATCAAACTTCGTGTGTCCTAATCGCTTAATTGTAAGTTTTCTTCTCGCGCAATCTTTTGTGTCAATCACACTCAGAAATTTATTTTCATTCTCTCGCATAATTTGATTTTCATTCTCGCTAAAATTGGAGTGTCATTGTTTCGCAAAAAATTAATGTCATTCTCGCTTAAAATTCGTGTGTCCGATAAGGATCAAATTGTAAATTTTCTTCTTGCACTAAATTTTGTGTCAATCACACTCAAAAACTTAGTTTCGTTCTTCCGCATAATTTGATTTTCATTCTAGATTAAAATTGTGTGTAGTTCTCGCGCAAAAAAATGAATGTCAATCTCGTTTAAAATTTGTGGGCCCTAATCGCTCAAATTGTATGTATTGTACTCGCTTTAAATTTTGTGTCAACACACTCATAAACTTAGTTTCGTTCTTCCGCATAATTTGATTTTCATTCTAGCTTAAAATTGTGTGTAGTTCTCGCGCAAACAAATAATGTCAATCTCGTTTAAAATTTGTGGGCCCTAATCGCTCAAATTGTATGTATTGTTCTCGCTTTAAATTTTGTGTCAATCACACTCAGAAATTTATTTTCATTCTCTCGCATAATTTGATTTTCATTCTCGCTAAAATTGGAGTGTCATTGTTTCGCAAAAAATTAATGTCATTCTCGGTTAAAATTCGTGTGTCCTAGAGGCTCAAATTGTAAGTTTTCTTATCGCGCTAAATTTTGTGTCAATCACACTCAAAAACTTAGTTTCGTTCTTCCGCATAATTTGATTTTCATTCAAGCTTAAAATTGGAGTGTCGTTGTACCGCAAAAAATGAATGTCAATCTCGTTTAAAATTTGTGGGCCCTAATCGCTCAAATTGTATGTATTGTACTCGCTTTAAATTTTGTGTCAATCACACTCATAAACTTAGTTTCGTTCTTCCGCATAATTTGATTTTCATTCTAGCTTAAAATTGTGTGTAGTTCTCGCGCAAACAAATAATGTCAATCTCGTTTAAAATTTGTGGGCCCTAATCGCTCAAATTGTATGTATTGTTCTTGCTATAAACTTTGTGTCAATCCCACTCAAAAACTTAGTTTCGTTCATCCGCATAATTTGATTTTCATTCTAGCTTGAAAATGGAGTGTCGTTCTCGAGCAAAATATTGTGTCATTCTCGTTCAAAATCCGTGTGCCCTAATCGCTAAAATTGTATGTATTGTACTCGCTTTAAATTTTGTGTCAATCACACTCATAAACTTAGTTTCGTTCTTCCGCATAATTTTATTTTCATTCTCGCTTAAATTTGGAGTGTCATTCTTTCGCAAAAAAATAATGTCATTCTCGCTTAAAATTCGTGTGTCCGATAAGGATCAAATTGTAAGTTTTTTTTTCGCGCTAATTTTGTGTCAATCACA
This sequence comes from Coelopa frigida, assembly GCA_017309665.1. Taxonomy (NCBI): domain Eukaryota; kingdom Metazoa; phylum Arthropoda; class Insecta; order Diptera; family Coelopidae; genus Coelopa; species Coelopa frigida. Next base: position 22,296 of record JAFDUT010000039.1, on the reverse strand, counting down.
CTCAAAAACTTAGTTTCATTCTACCGCATAATTTGATTTTCATTCACGTATAAAATTGGAGTGTTGTTCTCCCGCATAATTTGATTTTCATTCTCGCTTAAAATTGGAGTGTAGTTCTCGCACAAAAAATAATGTCATTCTCGGTTAAAATTCGTGTGTCCTAGTGGCTCAAATTGTAAGTTTTCTTTTCGCGATAATTTTGTGTCAATCACACTCAAAAACTTAGTTTCATTCTACCGCATAATTTGATTTTCATTCACGTATAAAATTGGAGTGTTGTTCTCCCGAATAATTTGATTTTCATTCTCGCTTAAAATTGGAGTGTAGTTCTCGCACAAAAAATAATGTCATTCTCGGTTAAAATTCGTGTATCCTAATCGCTTAATTGTAAGTTTTCTTCTCGCGCTAATTTTTGTGTCACTCACTCAAAAATATAGTTTCATTCTCTCACATTATTTGACTTTCATTCTAGCTTAAAATTGGAGTGTAGTTCTCGTTCAAAATTCGTGTATCCTAATCGCTTAATTGTAAGATTTCTTCTCGCGCTTATTTTTGTGTCCCTCACACTCAGAAATTTAGTTTCATTCTCTCGCATAATTTGATTTTCATTCTCGCTTCAAATTGGAGTGTTGTTCTCCCGCATTATTTAATTTTCATTCTAGCTTATAATTGGAGTGTAGTTCTCGCGCAAAAAAATAATGTCATTCTCGATTAAAATTCGTGTGTCCTAGTCGCTCAAATTGTAAGTTTTCTTTTCGCGATAAATTTTGTGTCAATCACACTATAAAAATCATTCTCTCGCATAATTTGATTTTCATTCTCGCTTAAATTTGGAGTGTCATTGTTTCGCAAAAAACTAATGTCATTCTCGGTTAAAATTCGTGTGTCCTAGTGGCTCAAATAGTAAGTTTTCTTAACGCGCTAAATTTTGTGTCAATCACACTCAAAAACTTAGTTTCGTTCTTCCGCATAATTTGATTTTCATTCTAGCTTAAAATTGTGTGTAGTTCTCGCGCAAACAAATAATGTCAATCTCGTTTAAAATTTGTGGGCCCTAATCGCTCAAATTGTATGTATTGTTCTTGCTATAAACTTTGTGTCAATCCCACTTAAAAACTTAGTTTCAAAGCGCATATCCGCATAATTTGATTTTCATTCTAACTTGAAAATGGAGTTTCGTTCTCGAGCAAAATATTGTGTCATTCTCGTTCAAAATCCGTGTGCCCTAATCGCTAAAATTGTATGTATTGTACTCGCTTTAAATTTTGTGTCAATCACACTCATAAACTTAGTTTCGTTCTTCCGCATAAATTGATTTTCATTCTCGCTTAAATTTGGAGTTTCATTCTTTCGCAAAAAATTAATGTCATTCTCGCTTAAAATTCGTGTGTCCGATAAGGATCAAATTGTAAGTTTTCTTTTCGAGCTAATTTTGTGTCAATCACACTCAAAAACTTAGTTTCATTCTACCGCATAATTTGATTTTCATTCACGTATAAAATTGGAGTGTTGTTCTCCCGCATAATTTGATTTTCATTCTCGCTTAAAATTTGAGTGTCGTTCTCGCGCAAAAAATGTATGTCATTCTCGATCAAACTTCGTGTGTCCTAATCGCTTAATTGTAAGTTTTCTTCTCGCGCAATCTTTTGTGTCAATCACACTCAGAAATTTATTTTCATTCTCTCGCATAATTTGATTTTCATTCTCGCTAAAATTGGAGTGTCATTGTTTCGCAAAAAATTAATGTCATTCTCGCTTAAAATTCGTGTGTCCGATAAGGATCAAATTGTAAATTTTCTTCTTGCGCTAAATTTTGTGTCAATCACACTCAAAAACTTAGTTTCGTTCTTCCGCATAATTTGATTTTCATTCTAGATTAAAATTGTGTGTAGTTCTCGCGCAAAAAAATAATGTCATTCTCGGTTAAAATTCGTGTGTCCTAGTGGCTCAAATTGTAAGTTTTCTTATCGCGCTAAATTTTGTGTCAATCACACTCAAAAACTTAGTTTCGTTCTTCGGCATAATTTGATTTTCATTCTAGCTTAAATTTGGAGTGTCATTCTTTCGCAAAAAATGAATGTCATTCTCGCTTAAAATTCGTGTGTCCGATAAGGATCAAATTGTAAGTTTTCTTTTCGAGCTAATTTTGTGTCAATCACACTCAAAAACTTAGTTTCATTCTACCGCATAATTTGATTTTCATTCACGTATAAAATTGGAGTGTTGTTCTCCCGCAAAATTTGATTTTCATTCTCGCTTAAAATTTGAGTGTCGTTCTCGCGCAAAAAATTAATGTCATTCTCGATCAAACTTCGTGTGTCCTAATCGCTTAATTGTAAGTTTTCTTCTTGTATGTATTGTTCTTGCTATAAACTTTCTGTCAATCCCACTCAAAAACTTAGTTTCGTTCATCCGCATAATTTGATTTTCATTCTAGCTTGAAAATGGAGTGTCGTTCTCGAGCAAAATATTGTGTCATTCTCGTTCAAAATCCGTATGCCCTAATCGCTAAAATTGTATGTATTGTTCTTGCTATAAACTTTGTGTCAATCCCACTCAAAAACTTAGTTTCGTTCATCCGCATAATTTGATTTTCATTCTAGCTTAAAATTGGAGTGTCGTTCTACCGCAAAAAATGAATGTCAATCTCTTTTAAAATTTGTGGGCCCTAATCGCTCAAATTGTATGTATTGTTCTTGCTATAAACTTTGTGTCAATCCCACTCAAAAACTTAGTTTCGTTCATCCGCATAATTTGATTTTCATTCAAGCTTAAAATTGGAGTGTCGTTCTACCGCAAAAAATGAATGTCAATCTCGTTTAAAATTTGTGGGCCCTAATCGCTCAAATTGTATGTATTGTACTCGCTTAAAATTTTGTGTCAATCACACTCATAAACTTAGTTTCATTCTACCGCATAATTTGATTTTCATTCACGTATAAAATTGGAGTGTTGTTCTCCCGCATAATTTGATTTTCATTCTCGCTTAAAATTTGAGTGTCGTTCTCGCGCAAAAAATTAATGTCATTCTCGATCAAACTTCGTGTGTCCTAATCGCTTAATTGTAAGTTTTCTTCTCGCGCTATCTTTTGTGTCAATCACACTCAGAAATTTAGTTTCATTCTCTCGCATAATTTGATTTTCATTCTCGCTAAAATTGGAGTGTTGTTCTCCCGCATTATTTGATTTTCATTATACCCTACACCCTGTGGGTAAGGGTATATTCATTTTGTCCTTCCGTTTGTAACGCATTAAAGGAGAGGTCGTAGGTATGGAAAAGTATATATATTCTTGATCAGCGTCACCTCCTGAATCGATTTAGCTATGTCCGTCTGTCTGTCTGTCCATCTATCTGTCTGTCTGTGTGTCTGTCTGTGGAAATAGATTTTCTGAAGAAACGGTAAGAGATACTGACTTGAAATTTGGGAGTGTCATTGTTTCGCAAAAAATTAATGTCATTCTCGCTTAAAATTCGTGTGTCCGATAAGGATCAAATTGTAAGTTTTCTTTTCGAGCTAATTTTGTGTCAATCACACTCAAAAACTTAGTTTCATTCTACCGCATAATTTGATTTTCATTCACGTATAAAATTGGAGTGTTGTTCTCCCGCATAATTTGATTTTCATTCTCGCTTAAAATTTGAGTGTCGTTCTCGCGCAAAAAATGTATGTCATTCTCGATCAAACTTCGTGTGTCCTAATCGCTTAATTGTAAGTTTTCTTCTCGCGCAATCTTTTGTGTCAATCACACTCAGAAATTTATTTTCATTCTCTCGCATAATTTGATTTTCATTCTCGCTAAAATTGGAGTGTCATTGTTTCGCAAAAAATTAATGTCATTCTCGCTTAAAATTCGTGTGTCCGATAAGGATCAAATTGTAAATTTTCTTCTTGCGCTAAATTTTGTGTCAATCACACTCAAAAACTTAGTTTCGTTCTTCCGCATAATTTGATTTTCATTCTAGATTAAAATTGTGTGTAGTTCTCGCGCAAAAAAATAATGTCATTCTCGGTTAAAATTCGTGTGTCCTAGTGGCTCAAATTGTAAGTTTTCTTATCGCGCTAAATTTTGTGTCAATCACACTCAAAAACTTAGTTTCGTTCTTCGGCATAATTTGATTTTCATTCTAGCTTAAATTTGGAGTGTCATTCTTTCGCAAAAAATGAATGTCATTCTCGCTTAAAATTCGTGTGTCCGATAAGGATCAAATTGTAAGTTTTCTTTTCGAGCTAATTTTGTGTCAATCACACTCAAAAACTTAGTTTCATTCTACCGCATAATTTGATTTTCATTCACGTATAAAATTGGAGTGTTGTTCTCCCGCAAAATTTGATTTTCATTCTCGCTTAAAATTTGAGTGTCGTTCTCGCGCAAAAAATTAATGTCATTCTCGATCAAACTTCGTGTGTCCTAATCGCTTAATTGTAAGTTTTCTTCTTGTATGTATTGTTCTTGCTATAAACTTTGTGTCAATCCCACTCAAAAACTTAGTTTCGTTCATCCGCATAATTTGATTTTCATTCTAGCTTGAAAATGGAGTGTCGTTCTCGAGCAAAATATTGTGTCATTCTCGTTCAAAATCCGTATGCCCTAATCGCTAAAATTGTATGTATTGTTCTTGCTATAAACTTTGTGTCAATCCCACTCAAAAACTTAGTTTCGTTCATCCGCATAATTTGATTTTCATTCTAGCTTAAAATTGGAGTGTCGTTCTACCGCAAAAAATGAATGTCAATCTCTTTTAAAATTTGTGGGCCCTAATCGCTCAAATTGTATGTATTGTTCTTGCTATAAACTTTGTGTCAATCCCACTCAAAAACTTAGTTTCGTTCATCCGCATAATTTGATTTTCATTCAAGCTTAAAATTGGAGTGTCGTTCTACCGCAAAAAATGAATGTCAATCTCGTTTAAAATTTGTGGGCCCTAATCGCTCAAATTGTATGTATTGTACTCGCTTAAAATTTTGTGTCAATCACACTCATAAACTTAGTTTCGTTCTTCCGCATAATTTGATTTTCATTCTCGCTTAAAATTGGAGTGTCGTTCTCGCGCAAAAAATTAATGTCAATCTCGTTTAAAATTTGTTTGCCCTAATCGCTCAAATTGTATGTATTGTTCTTGCTATAAACTTTGTGTCAATCCCACTCAAAAACTTAGTTTCGTTCATCCGCATAATTTGATTTTCATTCTAGCTTGAAAATGGAGTGTCGTTCTCGAGCAAAATATTGTGTCATTCTCGTTCAAAATCCGTGTGCCCTAATCGCTCAAATTGTATGTATTGTACTCGCTTTAAATTTTGTGTCAATCACACTCATAAACTTAGTTTCGTTCTTCCGCATAATTTGATTTTCATTCTCGCTTAAATTTGGAGTGTCATTCTTTCGCAAAAAATTAATGTCATTCTCGCTTAAAACTCTTGTGCGCGATATGGATCAAATTGTAAGTTTTCTTTTCGCGCTACATTTTGTGTCAATCACACTCAAAAACTTAGTTTCATTCTACCGCATAATTTGATTTTCATTCTAGCTTAAAATTGGAGTGTAGTTCTCGCACAAAAAATAATGTCATTCTCGGTTAAAATTCGTGTGTCCTAGTAGCTCAAATTGTAAGTTTTCTTATCGCGCTACATTTTGTGTCAATCACACTCAAAAACTTAGTTTCGTTCTTCCGCATAATTTGATTTTCATTCTAGCTTAAAATTGTGTGTAGTTCTCGCGCAAAAATATAATGTCATTCTCGTTTAAAATTCGTGTGTCCTAGTCGCTCAAATTGTAAGTTTCCTTTTCGCGCTAAATTTTGTGTCAATCACACTATAAAAATCATTCTCTCGCATAATTTGATTTTCATTCTCGCTTAAATTTGGAGTGTCATTGTTTCGCAAAAAATTAATGTCATTCTCGCTTAAAATTCGTGTGTCCGATAAGGATCAAATTGTAAATTTTCTTCTTGCGTTAAATTTTGTGTCAATCACATTCAAAAACTTAGTTTCGTTCTTCCGCAAAATTTGGTTTTCATTCTAGCTTAAAATTGTGTGTAGTTCTCGCGCAAAAAAATAATGTCATTCTCGGTTAAAATTCGTGTGTCCTAGAGGCTCAAATTGTAAGTTTTCTTATCGCGCTAAATTTTGTGTCAATCACACTCAAAAACTTAATTTCGTTCTTCCGCATAATTTGATTTTCATTCTAGCTTAAAATTGTGTGTAGTTCTCGCGCAAAAATATAATGTCATTCTCGTTTAAAATTCGTGTGTCCTAGTCGCTCAAATTGTAAGTTTTCTTTTCGCGCTAAATTTTGTGTCAATCACACTATAAAAATCATTCTCTCGCATAATTTGATTTTCATTCTCGCTTAAATTTGGAGTGTCATTGTTTCGCAAAAAATTAATGTCATTCTCGCTTAAAATTCGTGTGTCCGATAAGGATCAAATTGTAAATTTTCTTCTTGCGTTAAATTTTGTGTCAATCACATTCAAAAACTTAGTTTCGTTCTTCCGCATAATTTGATTTTCATTCTAGCTTAAAATTGTGTGTAGTTCTCGCGCAAACAAATAATGTCAATCTCGTTTAAAATTTGTGGGCCCTAATCGCTCAAATTGTATGTATTGTTCTTGCTATAAACTTTGTGTCAATCCCACTCAAAAACTTAGTTTCGTTCTTCCGCATAATTTGATTTTCATTCTAGCTTAAAATTGTGTGTAGTTCTCGCGCAAACAAATAATGTCAATCTCGTTTAAAATTTGTGGGCCCTAATCGCTCAAATTGTATGTATTGTTCTTGCTATAAACTTTGTGTCAATCCCACTCAAAAACTTAGTTTCGTTCATCCGCATAATTTGATTTTCATTCTAGCTTGAAAATGGAGTGTCGTTCTCGAGCAAAATATTGTGTCATTCTCGTTTAAAATTCGTGTGTCCTAGTCGCTCAAATTGTAAGTTTTCTTATCGCGCTAAATTTTGTGTCAATCACACTCATAAACTTAGTTTCATTCTTCCGCTTAATTTGATTTTCATTCTCGCTTAAATTTGGAGCTTAAAATTGGAGTGCCGTTCTACCGCAAAAAATGAATGTCAATCTCGTTTAAAATTTGTGGGCCCTAATCGCTCAAATTGTATGTATTGTACTCGCTTTAAATTTTGTGTCAATCACACTCATAAACTTAGTTTCGTTCTTCCGCATAATTTGATTTTCATTCTCGCTTAAATTTGGAGTGTCATTCTTTCGCAAAAAATTAATGTCATTCTCGCTTAAAACTCTTGTGCGCGATAAGGATCAAATTGTAAGTTTTCTTTTCGCGCTAATTTTGTGTCAATCACACTCAAATACTTGGTTTCATTCTACCGCATAATTTGATTTTCACTCACGTATAGAATTGGAGTGTTGTTCTCCCGAATAATTTGATTTTCATTCTCGCTTAAAATTGGAGTGTAGTTCTCGCACAAAAAATAATGTCATTCTCGGTGAAAATTCGTGTGTCCTAGTAGCTCAAATTGTAAGTTTTCTTATCGCGCTACATTTTGTGTCAATCACACTCAAAAACTTAGTTTCGTTCTTCCGCATAATTTGATTTTCATTCTAGCTTAAAATTGTGTGTAGTTCTCGCGCAAAAATATAATGTCATTCTCGTTTAAAATTCGTGTGTCCTAGTCGCTCAAATTGTAAGTTTTCTTTTCGCGCTAAATTTTGTGTCAATCACACTATAAAAATCATTCTCTCGCATAATTTGATTTTCATTCTCGCTTAAATTTAGAGTGTCATTGTTTCGCAAAAAATTAATGTCATTCTCGCTTAAAATTCGTGTGTCCGATAAGGATCAAATTGTAAATTTTCTTCTTGCGTTAAATTTTGTGTCAATCACATTCAAAAACTTAGTTTCGTTCTTCCGCAAAATTTGGTTTTCATTCTAGCTTAAAATTGTGTGTAGTTCTCGCGCAAAAAAATAATGTCATTCTCGGTTAAAATTCGTGTGTCCTAGAGGCTCAAATTGTAAGTTTTCTTATCGCGCTAAATTTTGTGTCAATCACACTCAAAAACTTAGTTTCGTTCTTCCGCATAATTTGATTTTCATTCTAGCTTAAAATTGTGTGTAGTTCTCGCGCAAACAAATAATGTCAATCTCGTTTAAAATTTGTGGGCCCTAATCGCTCAAATTGTATGTATTGTTCTTGCTATAAACTTTGTGTCAATCCCACTCAAAAACTTAGTTTCGTTCATCCGCATAATTTGATTTTCATTCTAGCTTGAAAATGGAGTGTCGTTCTCGAGCAAAATATTGTGTCATTCTCGTTTAAAATTCGTGTGTCCTAGTCGCTCAAATTGTAAGTTTTCTTATCGCGCTAAATTTTGTGTCAATCACACTCATAAACTTAGTTTCGTTCTTCCGCATAATTTGATTTTCATTCTCGCTTAAATTTGGAGCTTAAAATTGGAGTGCCGTTCTACCGCAAAAAATGAATGTCAATCTCGTTTAAAATTTGTGGGCCCTAATCGCTCAAATTGTATGTATTGTACTCGCTTTAAATTTTGTGTCAATCACACTCATAAACTTAGTTTCGTTCTTCCGCATAATTTGATTTTCATTCTCGCTTAAATTTGGAGTGTCATTCTTTCGCAAAAAATTAATGTCATTCTCGCTTAAAATTCGTGTGTCCGATAAGGATCAAATTGTAAATTTTCTTCTTGCGTTAAATTTTGTGTCAATCACATTCAAAAACTTAGTTTCGTTCTTCCGCAAAATTTGGTTTTCATTCTAGCTTAAAATTGTGTGTAGTTCTCGCGCAAAAAAATAATGTCATTCTCGGTTAAAATTCGTGTGTCCTAGAGGCTCAAATTGTAAGTTTTCTTATCGCGCTAAATTTTGTGTCAATCACACTCAAAAACTTAGTTTCGTTCTTCCGCATAATTTGATTTTCATTCTAGCTTAAAATTGTGTGTAGTTCTCGCGCAAACAAATAATGTCAATCTCGTTTAAAATTTGTGGGCCCTAATCGCTCAAATTGTATGTATTGTTCTTGCTATAAACTTTGTGTCAATCCCACTCAAAAACTTAGTTTCGTTCATCCGCATAATTTGATTTTCATTCTAGCTTGAAAATGGAGTGTCGTTCTCGAGCAAAATATTGTGTCATTCTCGTTTAAAATTCGTGTGTCCTAGTCGCTCAAATTGTAAGTTTTCTTATCGCGCTAAATTTTGTGTCAATCACACTCATAAACTTAGTATCATTCTTCCGCTTAATTTGATTTTCATTCTCGCTTAAATTTGGAGTGTCATTGTTTCGCAAAAAATGAATGTCATTCTCGCTTAAAATTCGTGTGTCCGATAAGGATCAAATTGTAAGTTTTCTTTTCGCGCTAATTTTGTGTCAATCACACTCAAAAACTTAGTTTCGTTTTCGCGCATATTTTGATATTCATTCTCGCTTAAACTTGAACTGTAGTTCTCGCGCAAAAAATTTGTGTTAATCTCGTTCAAAATCCGTGTACCCTAATCGCTCAAATTGTAAGTTTTCTTATCGCGCTAAATTTTGTGTCAATCACACTATAAAAATCATTCTCTCGCATAATTTGATTTTCATTCTCGCTTAAATTTGGAGTGTCATTGTTTCGCAAAAAATTAATGTCATTCTCGCTTAAAATTCGTGTGTCCGATAAGGATCAAATTGTAAATTTTCTTCTTGCGTTAAATTTTGTGTCAATCACATTCAAAAACTTAGTTTCGTTCTTCCGCAAAATTTGGTTTTCATTCTAGCTTAAAATTGTGTGTAGTTCTCGCGCAAAAAAATAATGTCATTCTCGGTTAAAATTCGTGTGTCCTAGAGGCTCAAATTGTAAGTTTTCTTATCGCGCTAAATTTTGTGTCAATCACACTCAAAAACTTAGTTTCGTTCTTCCGCATAATTTGATTTTCATTCTAGCTTAAAATTGTGTGTAGTTCTCGCGCAAACAAATAATGTCAATCTCGTTTAAAATTTGTGGGCCCTAATCGCTCAAATTGTATGTATTGTTCTTGCTATAAACTTTGTGTCAATCCCACTCAAAAACTTAGTTTCGTTCATCCGCATAATTTGATTTTCATTCTAGCTTGAAAATGGAGTGTCGTTCTCGAGCAAAATATTGTGTCATTCTCGTTCAAAATCCGTGTGCCCTAATCGCTAAAATTGTATGTATTGTACTCGCTTTAAATTTTGTGTCAATCACACTCATAAACTTAGTTTCGTTCTTCCGCATAATTTTATTTTCATTCTCGCTTAAATTTGGAGTGTCATTCTTTCGCAAAAAATGAATGTCATTCTCGCTTAAAATTCGTGTGTCCGATAAGGATCAAATTGTAAGTTTTCTTTTCGAGCTAATTTTGTGCCAATCACACTCAAAAACTTAGTTTCATTCTACCGCATAATTTGTTTTTCATTCACGTATAAAATTGGAGTGTTGTTCTCCCGCATAATTTGATTTTCATTCTCGCTTAAAATTTGAGTGTCGTTCTCGCGCAAAAAATTAATGTCATTCTCGATCAAACTTCGTGTGTCCTAATCGCTTAATTGTAAGTTTTCTTCTCGCGCTATCTTTTGTGTCAATCACACTCAGAAATTTAGTTTCATTCTCGCTAAAATTGGAGTGTTGTTCTCCCGCATTATTTGATTTTCATTATACCCTACACCCTGTGGGTAAGGGTATATTCATTTTGTCCTTCCGTTTGTAACGCATTAAAGGAGAGGTCGTAGGTATGGAAAAGTATATATATTCTTGATCAGCGTCACCTCCTGAATCGATTTAGCTATGTCCGTCTGTCTGTCTGTCCATCTATCTGTCTGTCTGTGTGTCTGTGTGCCTGTCTGTGGAAATAGATTTTCTGAAGAAACGGTAAGAGATACTGACTTGAAATTTTGGAGTGTCATTGTTTCGCAAAAAATTAATGTCATTCTCGCTTAAAATTCGTGTGTCCGATAAGGATCAAATTGTAAATTTTCTTCTTGCGTTAAATTTTGTGTCAATCACATTCAAAAACTTAGTTTCGTTCTTCCGCAAAATTTGGTTTTCATTCTAGCTTAAAATTGTGTGTAGTTCTCGCGCAAAAAAATAATGTCATTCTCGGTTAAAATTCGTGTGTCCTAGAGGCTCAAATTGTAAGTTTTCTTATCGCGCTAAATTTTGTGTCAATCACACTCAAAAACTTAGTTTCGTTCTTCCGCATAATTTGATTTTCATTCAAGCTTAAAATTGGAGTGTCGTTCTACCGCAAAAAATGAATGTCAATCTCGTTTAAAATTTGTGGGCCCTAATCGCTCAAATTGTATGTATTGTACTCGCTTTAAATTTTGTGTCAATCACACTCATAAACTTAGTTTCGTTCTTCCGCATAATTTGATTTTCATTCTCGCTTAAAATTGGAGTGTCGTTCTCGCGCAAAAAATTAATGTCAATCTCGTTTAAAATTTGTGGGCCCTAATCGCTCAAATTGTATGTATTGTTCTTGCTATAAACTTTGTGTCAATCCCACTCAAAGTTAGTTTCGTTCATCCGCATAATTTGATTTTCATTCTAGCTTGAAAATGGAGTGTCGTTCTCGAGCAAAATATTGTGTCATTCTCGTTCAAAATCCGTGTGCCCTAATCGCTAAAATTGTATGTATTGTTCTTGCTATAAACTTTGTGTCAATCCCACTCAAAAACTTAGTTTCGTTCATCCGCATAATTTGATTTTCATTCTCGCTAAAATTGGATGTCGTTCTCCCGCATTATTTGATTTTCATTCTAGCTTAAAATTGGAGTGCCGTTCTACCGCAAAAAATGAATGTCAATCTCGTTTAAAATTTGTGGGCCCGAATCGCTCAAATTGTATGTATTGTACTCGCTTTAAATTTTGTGTCAATCACACTCATAATCTTAGTTTCGTTCTTCCGCATAATTTGATTTTCATTCTCGCTTAAATTTGGAGTGTCATTCTTTCGCAAAAAATTAATGTCATTCTCGCTTAAAACTCTTGTGCGCGATAAGGATCAAATTGTAAGTTTTCTTTTCGCGCTAATTTTGTGTCAATCACACTCAAAAACTTGGTTTCATTCTACCGCATAATTTGATTTTCATTCACGTATAGAATTGAAGTGTTGTTCTCCCGAATAATTTGATTTTCATTCTCGCTTAAAATTGGAGTGTAGTTCTCGCACAAAAAATAATGTCATTCTCGGTTAAAATTCGTGTGTCCTAGTAGCTCAAATTGTAAGTTTTCTTATCGCGCTACATTTTGTGTCAAGCACACTCAAAAACTTAGTTTCGTTCTTCCGCATAATTTGATTTTCATTCGAGCTTAAAATTGTGTGTAGTTCTCGCGCAAAAATATAATGTCATTCTCGTTTAAAATTCGAGTGTCCTAGTCGCTCAAATTGTAAGTTTTCTTTTCGCGCTAAATTTTGTGTCAATCACACTATAAAAATCATTCTCTCGCATAATTTGATTTTCATTCTCGCTTAAATTTGGAGTGTCATTGTTTCGCAAAAAATTAATGTCATTCTCGCTTAAAATTCGTGTGTCCGATAAGGATCAAATTGTAAATTTTCTTCTTGCGTTAAATTTTGTGTCAATCACATTCAAAAACTTAGTTTCGTTCTTCCGCAAAATTTGGTTTTCATTCTAGCTTAAAATTGTGTGTAGTTCTCGCGCAAACAAATAATGTCAATCTCGTTTAAAATTTGTGGGCCCTAATCGCTCAAATTGTATGTATTGTTCTTGCTATAAACTTTGTGTCAATTCCACTCAAAAACTTGGTTTCGTTCATCCGCATAATTTGATTTTCATTCTAGCTTGAAAATGGAGTGTCGTTCTCGAGCAAAATATTGTGTCATTCTCGTTCAAAATCCGTGTGCCCTAATCGCTAAAATTGTATGTATTGTACTCGCTTTAAATTTTGTGTCAATCACACTCATAAACTTTGTTTCGTTCTTCCGCATAATTTGATTTTCATTCTCGCTTAAATTTGGAGTGCCATTCTTTCGCAAAAAATGAATGTCATTCTCGCTTAAAATTCGTGTGTCCGATAAGGATCAAATTGTAAGTTTTCTTTTCGAGCTAATTTTGTGTCAATCACACTCAAAAACTTAGTTTCATTCTACCGCATAATTTGATTTTCATTCACGTATAAAATTGGAGTGTTGTTCTCCCGCATAATTTGATTTTCATTCTCGCATAAAATTTGAGTGTCGTTCTCGCGCAAAAAATTAATGTCATTCTCGATCAAACTTCGTGTGTCCTAATCGCTTAATTGTAAGTTTTCTTCTCGCGCTATCTTTTGTGTCAATCACACTCAGAAATTTAGTTTCATTCTCTCGCATAATTTGATTTTCATTCTCGCTAAAATTGGAGTGTTGTTCTCCCGCATTATTTGATTTTCATTATACCCTACACCCTGTGGGTAAGGGTATATTCATTTTGTCCTTCCGTTTGTAACGCATTAAAGGAGAGGTCGTAGGTATGGAAAAGTATATATATTCTTGATCAGCGTCACCTCCTGAATCGATTTAGCTATGTCCGTCTGTCTGTCTGTCCATCTATCTGTCTGTCTGTGTGTCTGTCTGTGGAAATAGATTTTCTGAAGAAACGGTAAGAGATACTGACTTGAAATTTTGGAGTGTCATTGTTTCGCAAAAAATTAATGTCATTCTCGCTTAAAATTCGTGTGTCCGATAAGGATCAAATTGTAAATTTTCTTCTTGCGTTAAATTTTGTGTCAATCACATTCAAAAACTTAGTTTCGTTCTTCCGCAAAATTTGGTTTTCATTCTAGCTTAAAATTGTGTGTAGTTCTCGCGCAAAAAAATAATGTCATTCTCGGTTAAAATTCGTGTGTCCTAGAGGCTCAAATTGTAAGTTTTCTTATCGCGCTAAATTTTGTGTCAATCACACTCAAAAACTTAGTTTCATTCTTCCGCATAATTTGATTTTCATTCTAGCTTAAAATTGTGTGTAGTTCTCGCGCAAACAAATAATGTCAATCTCGTTTAAAATTTGTGGGCCCTAATCGCTCAAATTGTATGTATTGTTCTTGCTATAAACTTTGTGTCAATCCCACTCAAAAACTTAGTTTCGTTCATCCGCATAATTTGATTTTCATTCAAGCTTAAAATTGGAGTGTCGTTCTACCGCAAAAAATGAATGTCAATCTCGTTTAAAATTTGTGGGCCCTAATCGCTCAAATTGTATATATTGTACTCGCTTTAAATTTTGTGTCAATCACACTCATAAACTTAGTTTCGTTCTTCCGCATAATTTGATTTTCATTCTCGCTTAAAATTGGAGTGTCGTTCTTTCGCAAAAAATTAATGTCATTCTCTCTTAAAACTCTTGTGCGCGATAAGGATCAAATTGTAAGTTTTCTTTTCGCGCTAAATTTTGTGTCAATCACACTATAAAAATCATTCTCTCGCATAATTTGATTTTCATTCTCGCTTAAATTTGGAGTGTCATTGTTTCGCAAAAAATTAATGTCATTCTCGCTTAAAATTCGTGTGTCCGATAAGGATCAAATTGTAAATTTTCTTCTTGCGTTAAATTTTGTGTCAATCACATTCAAAAACTTAGTTTCGTTCTTCCGCAAAATTTGGTTTTCATTCTAGCTTAAAATTGTGTGTAGTTCTCGCGCAAAAAAATAATGTCATTCTCGGTTAAAATTCGTGTGTCCTAGTAGCTCAAATTGTAAGTTTTCTTATCGCGCTACATTTTGTGTCAATCACACTCAAAAACTTAGTTTCGTTCTTCCGCATAATTTGATTTTCATTCTAGCTTAAAATTGTGTGTAGTTCTCGCGCAAACAAATAATGTCAATCTCGTTTAAAATTCGTGTGTCCTAGTCGCTCAAATTGTATGTATTGTTCTTGCTATAAACTTTGTGTCAATCCCACTCAAAAACTTAGTTTCGTTCATCCGCATAATTTGATTTTCATTCTAGCTTGAAAATGGAGTGTCGTTCTCGAGCAAAATATTGTGTCATTCTCGTTCAAAATCCGTGTGCCCTAATCGCTAAAATTGTATGTATTGTACTCGCTTTAAATTTTGTGTCAATCACACTCATAAACTTAGTTTCGTTCTTCCGCATAATTTGATTTTCATTCTCGCTTAAATTTGGAGTGTCATTCTTTCGCAAAAAATGAATGTCATTCTCGCTTAAAATTCGTGTGTCCGATAAGGATCAAATTGTAAGTTTTCTTTTCGAGCTAATTTTGTGTCAATCACACTCAAAAACTTAGTTTCATTCTACCGCATAATTTGATTTTCATTCACGTATAAAATTGGAGTGTTGTTCTCCCGCATAATTTGATTTTCATTCTCGCTTAAAATTTGAGTGTCGTTCTCGCGCAAAAAATTAATGTCATTCTCGATCAAACTTCGTGTGTCCTAATCGCTTAATTGTAAGTTTTCTTCTCGCGCTATCTTTTGTGTCAATCACACTCAGAAATTTAGTTTCATTCTCTCGCATAATTTGATTTTCATTCTCGCTAAAATTGGAGTGTTGTTCTCCCGCATTATTTGATTTTCATTATAGCTTAAAATTGGAGTGCCGTTCTACCGCAAAAAATGAATGTCAATCTCGTTTAAAATTTGTGGGCCCTAATCGCTCAAATTGTATGTATTGTACTCGCTTTAAATTTTGTGTCAATCACACTCATAAACTTAGTTTCGTTCTTCCGCATAATTTGATTTTCATTCTCGCTTAAATTTGGAGTGTCATTCTTTCGCAAAAAATTAATGTCATTCTCGCTTAAAACTCTTGTGCGCGATAAGGATCAAATTGTAAGTTTTCTTTTCGCGCTAATTTTGTGTCAATCACACTCAAAAACTTGGTTTCATTCTACCGCATAATTTGATTTTCATTCACGTATAGAATTGGAGTGTTGTTCTCCCGAATAATTTGATTTTCATTCTCGCTTAAAATTGGAGTGAAGTTCTCGCACAAAAAATAATGTCATTCTCGGTTAAAATTCGTGTGTCCTAGTAGCTCAAATTGTAAGTTTTCTTATCGCGCTACATTTTGTGTCAATCACACTCAAAAACTTAGTTTCGTTCTTCCGCATAATTTGATTTTCATTCTAGCTTAAAATTGTGTGTAGTTCTCGCGCAAAAATATAATGTCATTCTCGTTTAAAATTCGTGTGTCCTAGTCGCTCAAATTGTAAGTTTTCTTTTCGCGCTAAATTTTGTGTCAATCACACTATAAAAATCATTCTCTCGCATAATTTGATTTTCATTCTCGCTTAAATTTGGAGTGTCATTGTTTCGCAAAAAATTAATGTCATTCTCGCTTAAAATTCGTGTGTCCGATAAGGATCAAATTGTAAATTTTCTTCTTGCGTTAAATTTTGTGTCAATCACATTCAAAAACTTAGTTTCGTTCTTCCGCAAAATTTGGTTTTCATTCTAGCTTAAAATTGTGTGTAGTTCTCGCGCAAAAAAATAATGTCATTCTCGGTTAAAATTCGTGTGTCCTAGAGGCTCAAATTGTAAGTTTTCTTATCGCGCTAAATTTTGTGTCAATCACACTCAAAAACTTAGTTTCGTTCTTCCGCATAATTTGATTTTCATTCTAGCTTAAAATTGTGTGTAGTTCTCGCGCAAACAAATAATGTCAATCTCGTTTAAAATTTGTGGGCCCTAATCGCTCAAATTGTATGTATTGTTCTTGCTATAAACTTTGTGTCAATCCCACTCAAAAACTTAGTTTCGTTCATCCGCATAATTTGATTTTCATTCTAGCTTGAAAATGGAGTGTCGTTCTCGAGCAAAATATTGTGTCATTCTCGTTCAAAATCCGTGTGCCCTAATCGCTAAAATTGTATGTATTGTACTCGCTTTAAATTTTGTGTCAATCACACTCATAAACTTAGTTTCGTTCTTCCGCATAATTTGATTTTCATTCTCGCTTAAATTTGGAGTGTCATTCTTTCGCAAAAAATGAATGTCATTCTCGCTTAAAATTCGTGTGTCCGATAAGGATCAAATTGTAAGTTTTCTTTTCGAGCTAATTTTGTGTCAATCACACTCAAAAACTTAGTTTCATTCTACCGCATAATTTGATTTTCATTCACGTATAAAATTGGAGTGTTGTTCTCCCGCATAATTTGATTTTCATTCTCGCTTAAAATTTGAGTGTCGTTCTCGCGCAAAAAATTAATGTCATTCTCGATCAAACTTCGTGTGTCCTAATCGCTTAATTGTAAGTTTTCTTCTCGCGCTATCTTTTGTGTCAATCACACTCAGAAATTTAGTTTCATTCTCTCGCATAATTTGATTTTCATTCTCGCTAAAATTGGAGTGTTGTTCTCCCGCATTATTTGATTTTCATTATACCCTACACCCTGTGGGTAAGGGTATATTCATTTTGTCCTTCCGTTTGTAACGCATTAAAGGAGAGGTCGTAGGTATGGAAAAGTATATATATTCTTGATCAGCGTCACCTCCTGAATCGATTTAGCTATGTCCGTCTGTCTGTCTGTCCATCTATCTGTCTGTCTGTGTGTCTGTCTGTGGAAATAGATTTTCTGAAGAAACGGTAAGAGATACTGACTTGAAATTTTGGAGTGTCATTGTTTCGCAAAAAATTAATGTCATTCTCGCTTAAAATTCGTGTGTCCGATAAGGATCAAATTGTAAATTTTCTTCTTGCGTTAAATTTTGTGTCAATCACATTCAAAAACTTAGTTTCGTTCTTCCGCAAAATTTGGTTTTCATTCTAGCTTAAAATTGTGTGTAGTTCTCGCGCAAAAAAATAATGTCATTCTCGGTTAAAATTCGTGTGTCCTAGAGGCTCAAATTGTAAGTTTTCTTATCGCGCTAAATTTTGTGTCAATCACACTCAAAAACTTAGTTTCGTTCTTCCGCATAATTTGATTTTCATTCTAGCTTAAAATTGTGTGTAGTTCTCGCGCAAACAAATAATGTCAATCTCGTTTAAAATTTGTGGGCCCTAATCGCTCAAATTGTATGTATTGTTCTTGCTATAAACTTTGTGTCAATCCCACTCAAAAACTTAGTTTCGTTCATCCGCATAATTTGATTTTCATTCTAGCTTGAAAATGGAGTGTCGTTCTCGAGCAAAATATTGTGTCATTCTCGTTCAAAATCCGTGTGCCCTAATCGCTAAAATTGTATGTATTGTACTCGCTTTAAATTTTGTGTCAATCACACTCATAAACTTAGTTTCGTTCTTCCGCATAATTTGATTTTCATTCTCGCTTAAATTTGGAGTGTCATTCTTTCGCAAAAAATGAATGTCATTCTCGCTTAAAATTCGTGTGTCCGATAAGGATCAAATTGTAAGTTTTCTTTTCGAGCTAATTTTGTGTCAATCACACTCAAAAACTTAGTTTCATTCTACCGCATAATTTGATTTTCATTCACGTATAAAATTGGAGTGTTGTTCTCCCGCATAATTTGATTTTCATTCTCGCTTAAAATTTGAGTGTCGTTCTCGCGCAAAAAATTAATGTCATTCTCGATCAAACTTCGTGTGTCCTAATCGCTTAATTGTAAGTTTTCTTCTCGCGCTATCTTTTGTGTCAATCACACTCAGAAATTTAGTTTCATTCTCTCGCATAATTTGATTTTCATTCTCGCTAAAATTGGAGTGTTGTTCTCCCGCAATTATTTGATTTTCATTATACCCTACACCCTGTGGGTAAGGGTATATTCATTTTGTCCTTCCGTTTGTAACGCATTAAAGGAGAGGTCGTAGGTATGGAAAAGTATATATATTCTTGATCAGCGTCACCTCCTGAATCGATTTAGCTATGTCCGTCTGTCTGTCTGTCCATCTATCTGTCTGTCTGTGTGTCTGTCTGTGGAAATAGATTTTCTGAAGAAACGGTAAGAGATACTGACTTGAAATTTTGGAGTGTCATTGTTTCGCAAAAAATTAATGTCATTCTCGCTTAAAATTCGTGTGTCCGATAAGGATCAAATTGTAAATTTTCTTCTTGCGTTAAATTTTGTGTCAATCACATTCAAAAACTTAGTTTCGTTCTTCCGCAAAATTTGGTTTTCATTCTAGCTTAAAATTGTGTGTAGTTCTCGCGCAAAAAAATAATGTCATTCTCGGTTAAAATTCGTGTGTCCTAGAGGCTCAAATTGTAAGTTTTCTTATCGCGCTAAATTTTGTGTCAATCACACTCAAAAACTTAGTTTCATTCTACCGCATAATTTGATTTTCATTCACGTATAAAATTGGAGTGTTGTTCTCCCGCATAATTTGATTTTCATTCTCGCTTAAAATTTGAGTGTCGTTCTCGCGCAAAAAATTAATGTCATTCTCGGTTAAAATTCGTGTGTCCTAGAGGCTCAAATTGTAAGTTTTCTTATCGCGCTAAATTTTGTGTCAATCACACTCAAAAACTTAGTTTCGTTCTTCCGCATAATTTGATTTTCATTCTAGCTTAAAATTGTGTGTAGTTCTCGCGCAAACAAATAATGTCAATCTCGTTCAAAATCCGTGTGCCCTAATCGCTAAAATTGTATGTATTGTACTCGCTTTAAATTTTGTGTCAATCACACTCATAAACTTAGTTTCGTTCTTCCGCATAATTTGATTTTCATTCTCGCTTAAATTTGGAGTGTCATTCTTTCGCAAAAAATGAATGTCATTCTTGCTTAAAATTCGTTTGTCCGATAAGGATCAAATTGTAAGTTTTCTTTTCGAGCTAATTTTGTGTCAATCACACTCAAAAACTTAGTTTCATTCTACCGCATAATTTGATTTTCATTCACGTATAAAATTGGAGTGTTGTTCTCCCGCATAATTTGATTTTCATTCTCGCTAAAATTGGAGTGTTGTTCTCCCGCATTATTTGATTTTCATTATACCCTACACCCTGTGGGTAAGGGTATATTCGTTTTGTCCTTCCGTTTGTAACGCATTAAAGGAGAGGTCGTAGGTATGGAAAAGTATATATATTCTTGATCAGCGTCACCTCCTGAATCGATTTAGCTATGTCCGTCTGTCTGTCTGTCCATCTATCTGTCTGTCTGTGTGTCTGTGTGTCTGTCTGTGGAAATAGATTTTCTGAAGAAACGGTAAGATATACTGACTTGAAATTGGATTTAGTATTTCTATATTAATAAGCTAATTGTATGTAAAAATGGGCGAAATCGGACAACGAACACGCCCACCTCCCATATAAAGCAAACGGTTTATATGAGATATCTGGTGAACTATGATACCTATCGAGATGAAATTTTGTGTGTGATCATGTACCACCGATACGATATAACATGCGAAAAATAGAAAACATCGCCCAATGGACACGCCTACCTCCCATATAAAGCAAATGTTCAATATGGGATATCTGGTGAATTATGATATATATCGGAATGAAATGTGTGATCATGTACCACCGATACGAGTTAACAGGCCAAAAAATGGAAAAGATCACTTAACTGACAAGCTAGAGCACAGGTCAAAAGCTACAGCTCAATGTTGGATATATGGTAAACCATATAAACAGTTATTAGATTAAATATTGCTACTAAGTGTTCCCAAGAATCAAATGGAAAAGATCTCTTATAGGACACGAGCACCTTCCATACAAAATCGTAGATCTACAAGAAATCCAACTACTTTATGGATGTTATTTCCTGATGAAAGGTGGGAGTGAATGCAAGAAGAAAGAGACCACATCCAACTGAACCTCAATGGACGCCCATAGAAAAATTGATTATATCCTTTCAATATAAACGTAATGAGCAGGTGACGATTGAGAGAATACAATTTCCAATTGTACCTGCTGAATGGATCACAATCCACAAAAGTCAGGGAGCTACGTATTTCCACTATATACACTACGTATATACACTATATGTTGCTTATAGTAGCGCAGCAAGTAATTCTGGACTTTATATTGTTGGAAATTTCAACCCTCCCAAGTCTTTTGTTGAATCAGATTTTGTCCCCATTGAAATGAACATATAAAATCGGAAAAGCAACTATAGGCACATTATGATTTTATGGCACACAAAAAATCATCGATTCAATTATTTATCCATAAAGTGCAGAGCTTTAATGCGCACTTCCAAGATATTACCAATGGCACAATGCTGCAAACATCAGAACTACTTCGTTTTGTAGAAACAAGGGCCTTTTTAACAGGAAACTATAATATTCCTAACTTCACTCTTATTCAAAGATTAGATAGTTCTAAAGGCAATCGACGAAAAATGGGTATAATGGTTTTTGGAAAACGAATATAGCTTCAAATATATAATATATCTTTGAAGCTTAGCTTAAAATTGGAGTGTCGTTCTCGCGCAAAAATATAATGTCATTCTCGTTTAAAATTCGTGTGTCCTAGTCGCTCAAATTGTAAGTTTTCTTTTCGCGCTAAATTTTGTGTCAATCCCACTCAAAAACTTAGTTTCGTTCATCCGCATAATTTGATTTTCATTCTAGCTTGAAAATGGAGTGTCGTTCTCGAGCAAAATATTGTGTCATTCTCGTTCAAAATCCGTGTGCCCTAATCGCTAAAATTGTATGTATTGTACTCGCTTTAAATTTTGTGTCAATCCCACTCAAAAACTTAGTTTCGTTCATCCGCATAATTTGATTTTCATTCTAGCTTAAAATTGGAGTGTCGTTCTCGCGCAAAAAATTAATGTCATTCTCGATCAAACTTCGTGTGTCCTAATCGCTTAATTGTAAGTTTTCTTCTCGCGCTATCTTTTGTGTCAATCACACTCAGAAATTTAGTTTCATTCTCTCGCATAATTTGATTTTCATTCTCGCTAAAATTGGAGTGTTGTTCTCCCGCATTATTTGATTTTCATTATACCCTACACCCTGTGGGTAAGGGTATATTCATTTTGTCCTTCCGTTTGTAACGCATTAAAGGAGAGGTCGTAGGTATGGAAAAGTATATATATTCTTGATCAGCGTCACCTCCTGAATCGATTTAGCTATGTCCGTCTGTCTGTCTGTCTGTCCATCTATCTGTCTGTCTGTGTGTCTGTCTGTGGAAATAGATTTTCTGAAGAAACGGTAAGATATACTGACTTGAAATTTTGGATTTAGTATTTCTATATTAATAAGCTACTTGTATGTAAAAATGGGCGAAATCGGACAACGAACACGCCCACCTCCCATATAAAGCAAAAGGTTTATATGAGATATCTGGTGAACTATGATACCTATCGAGATGAAATTTTGTGTGTGATCATGTACCACCGATACGATATAACATGCGAAAAATAGAAAACATCGCCCAATGGACACGCCTACCTCCCATATAAAGCAAATGTTCAATATGGGATATCTGGTGAATTATGATATATA